>JAVJIF010033684.1:0-55016 GCA_038442645.1 Agave tequilana | reverse complement strand
GACGATTATCGGGCAAGGAGAGATTCAAAAAAAAAAGAGGAGAGATCATCGACAGAGAGAGAGAAAACCCTTCAGCGAGCTTACTGAGTACTAGCCGCTCTTCGCCTACCTCCTCTTCTAGAGTTTTGGTAGACGGAGCTGAGTTACTCCCTCTACCTGCCAAGGAGAAGATCCCTCGACGGTCCAGAACGGTCATCTGGTCAACGGAGAACAAGATTCACTCTCCCCCGCCACCCGAAGAACCCAGCACTAAACAAAGGGGGAATTCAAGATTCAATATTCTCCCTCCCTTGTAACCGGAAGATTAAGCCGACTGTAATTTTTCATCTGATCCAAGGAAACGTTACGCCAGCCACCCCCTTTTTCCGTGTCATACAAGAGATGGCGACTCCGCTGGGGACGACTTTCGTCACTGACGAACAGATCGTGGCGCAGGATGATGTTCTCCGTAAGGGAAAGATGGTCGAAACGCTCGTTCGAGTTCGACCAGGCGAAGTATGAAGAGTTCCTCTCTTCTGGCTCCAAGAGCCCAAAGACCCATGCCTGCCGCAGGGTCTCAACTGAAAACTACCCAAAGCCCAATCTGAGGCTCTGCCGGGTACCGATGCTCACTGTGCCAAGACAAGTTCACGCGCCAACGCCTCCCAGAAGACCCGCGTGACCTCAGGCACTGCTGTTGCGATCAACCACGTCGCACAGAACACACGCGCCAACGCCTCCCAGAAGGCCCGCGTGGTTCCAGGCACCACTGCTGCTGCGATCAACCGCGTCGCGCAGAATACCCGCGTCACGTCTCCCAGGAGACCCGCGTGGTGAACACTCTTGGTTCTGTAAACCAGGAGGTTGTTGTTTTCTCCCCTCTCCACGACGCAACCGGAATGCTGAGCGTCGACAGAGGAGACGCGCGCGTCAACTCCAAGTCGGAACCATTGTTGTCTGACTGGGGTGGACGCGGCGTACAATCTGATGCCTTGCCCGCACCTCGTCCAGTGCGTGAGATCTGCGTTTGGTGACCCAAACGCGAGACTCCTCAAGTTGAGTCCTCTGAGGACCAACTCATCAAAACGCCAGGGTGAAACCTCCGCGTCTTTTCAAACGCAGGAAGTACGCACTCGTAGGCATGAGGCCCAGCAGCCCGCTCTCTCTCAAGCAACTCTGCCCAAACGCATCAGGCAGCAACGCGAGACTCGCGTGCGCGTCATACAGCCGTGTCATGAGAGCCGCGTCCCTGAAGTCTGCGTCCAGGCTGAACAGCACATGACTGTCTCCCGTCTTCGACGTTGCGAGACCAGTCTCTTTAATCCCCCTCCCCGGATTTGAGGGATTATTTGACAAGGAAAAGAAGTGCCAATCAAGCCACTTCGTCATGCTGCTGTCAACAGCTCATCCATATGCTCTCTGGATGCCATTATGGATCAGGCATGCACCAGCAGTCCTTAATCAGACAGCTGACCCTGATTCCCCCGTCAGCCAAAAGAAGACGCTCCCACAGAAGGAGAACCTTTTCGATGTTGAATACCCGGAGCTTACTGCAAACATGACTAGCAGAAGCAAGGGAAAACAACCAATGGTCAACTCAGAGGAATCTGACTCTGAGCCGGAAGGGGTGTATCAACACACTCGCACCCGGACGGGGGCCATTCCCCCAATTGACTATAATGCTTTAGCCCGCGGCATTAGAATGGGTGATTCTCACTCCGCTGTAGTGGAGTCGCAGGCTTCAAACTCTTCCGTCGAGAAGGAGGCTTCCGCCTACATGGCAGACACTCCTGAGGAGACGGCCAGGCGTTTAGAGCAGACGCAGAAGCGCCAGATGGATATAATCGCCTCTCAACAGAGATCCATTGACTCCCTCAAGCATATGCTTGAGAATTGCTTGAAGAAAGAGCGAGATCTCCTCCTAGACGGCCGAAGGGGAAAGGGAGAAAGGGAGGAAGCCCACCCTCCGAACCTTCCAACGAGACACGACGATCTACCTCGGATGTGTCCAAGCCCTCGTCGCAGGCAAGAAGCGACCAAGACCAGGAGAAGACTCATGCTAAGAGGATGAGTCAATTGGAACACGCCTCGAGGCCCTTGCCAATCGCAAGGACCTCCAAGAAGCTGGAGTGGTCCGGCCCTATCCGGCTGAGTGGGACTTAGTTCCATACCCTCCTAAGTTCAAGGCTCCAACCCTCCAAGCATTCGACGGGAAGGGGTCACCCAACCAGCACATCTACTACTTCAAATCCCAGACCGGGAATGTAGTAGATAATGACGCCATCCTGGCGCGACTGTTCATCGGCACCCTGAAAGGGTTGGCTTTTGAGTGGTTTATGAAGCTCCCGGAGGTTCTATCAAGAACTGGGGGGATCTAGAGAAGCTGTTCTTGACACGCTTCTTCGAAGATGACTCCGAAGTCACGATGCCCACCCTTTTAGCTACCAAACAGCGGAGAGGGGAGTCCGTCAAATCTTTCGTGGAAAGATTTCGGAACACGGCACTCCGGTGCCCAAGCGGTATGACCCAGGCCACCCTGGTGGAAACATGCCGCCACAATCTCCAAACCTCACTCCTTGCTCAAATAGGAGTTGCTGAAAGCCGCACCTGGAAGCAGTTAGTCTAACAAGGTGAACAGGCTGAGGAGATTGTTGCCCGTGTCAAGGTAGAGGAAGGCAAGCTGCGGCCGGAAAGGTCGACAAGGCGTGCACCGGCACCAGACACCTCCCTCCAGACGAAGCGGAAGGATAATTTGGCGACGGAGACCAAATCTCCCACCAAACCTCAAACAGGCAGGGCAAGTGGCTCTTCAAGCCAGCCACGCCCCAACAAGCAGTATTCCTTCAAGGAGGAACACGTCGATTCGCTCTTCAAGCTACTTAACAAGAGCAATCGACTGAAGCTCCCTGAAATTAGGCGCCCGGAAGAAGTCGGCAAGACCGACAATCCCAACTACTGCATGTACCACAGGATGTTGGGACATCTTACCAAAAGCTGCTACATCTTCAAGGACATTCTTCAGGCTCTGATTGACGCGGAAGTGTTAAAACTCCGACCAGAGCAGAAGAAGGTGACGGCCAATGTGACGTCGGTTCTCCAGTTCGGGAGACAACCTCCAGCGCCTGCGGGGGTAACTCCTATTCCAAGGGAGAATTAAGAGTGGTCAACACAGACCCTCACAAGCAGCAGGAGAAGGGCTTGGTAGCCGTCCCTACACCTCAGGGGGAAACCATGTGGGTCCACCCTGACCTCGTCGATGAACAACAGTGGACTACTGTGACCAACAGGAAGTCCAAAGGCAAGGCAAAAGCTTCGTCCTGCCATGTGGTATGTGCCTCCTCCCGAGAAGCAGAGATGATGTTCCCTCACTGACCGACTCAGAGGAGGAAACGATAGTTTTTGGCCGCAGAGCCCAACCAACCAACGACGGGAACTCGTTCGGGTCAACCCTACTTGAAGCAGTACGGCGAAGTGGCGGTAAACCCTCCGCAACCGGCTGCAGAGCCAACTAGGCCCTCCACGAAGCCACCCGTGGAGAAGCAGAAAGACTCGATTCTCTCGAGCCCTTCAAAAAGGCATCGCGGAAGGGTCTTCGGCACCTTACCGCTTTGATGTCCTGGCTCAGCTGGCCAACATTCCAGCACGCATTACCTTGTATGAACTTCTTAGACTATCAAAGTCGACCAGGGAAGCTCTGCAAGAAGCTCTGGCAAATGCTGAGGTCTTCATGACCCAGGTGCTGAAGGAGGAAGATGTAGAGGATTGCCTCCACGCTTCCCAGAATGCCCCCTGCATCACCTTCACGGCAGATGATATGCAGGTGAAAGGGAAGCATGATCGACCCCTGTACTTCACAGGTTACATCGGATCATCTGAGGTGAACCGCATTCAGGTAGATCCAGGGTCCGCATTGAGCATTATGCCCCGCCGAGTCATGCAACACCTCGGCATCCCTACCCACCGTCTGAGCCCTACACAGACGACCATCTACGGGTTCAATGCCAACGGCACCCGTCCGATGGGGAAGATCAAGCTCAAGTGCCAGATTGGGAGCCTCAAGTCGGAGGTGACGTGCTACGTCATCGATGCCGACACTTCCTACAATCTGCTGCTGGGACGACCATGGATCCACCGCAACTCCATCGTTCCCTCCACTCTTCACCAAGTCATGAAATACATTGACGCGAGTGGGAAGGTGCAAACGTTGGTTGCCGAAAGGTATCCGTTCAAGGGAGTCGAGAATTATTTCACAGATTCCCTTTTATATCAGGATCCGGTGGATGAAACCCCGCAACTGGAGGCGCCAGACTCTGGTAATGAGGCTGACACTGAGCCCGAGCAAGAAAAGTGCCTGTGGGAGTTAGAACCACTTGTAAAGAGCACTAATAAGCTCGATGTTGATAATACCACCGACGATGCAGGCGGTTGGTATATTAATGAAAGTCTAGACTTTGAATATTTTTCTGCGTGTGCATCCGATTCAATACCGTCGGATACTACTACCGACGTAGACGATGACATCTGGTCGGCAATGGATGCTTTGACATCATTGCATGTACCAGTAAATCATCTTTCGGGACATACCAGGATAATGGCGATGCGCAGAATCTATATTCTTGGTTCCGGCAAGACGAAAAGGCCAAAGACCAATACTTTTCGGGCGAATCTCGTCTGAACCGATGCCCCGCGAAGAATCAGAAAGCGAGGAGGAATCCCCTCAGCTCGACCATTATGAATCGAAAGCACTCAGAATGATGAAGCAAATGGGGTACGATCTAACCAACAAGCCCGGGTTGAACTTCGGCAAAGGAAGGAGGACGCTACTTCAATCCTTTGTGCCAAAAGGGAAGGCCCCCGATTATTATCATCGGACGCGCAGGGGGTTGGGCTATGTATCAACTCCGGTCCCATCAGCCTCTGATTCTCAAGAATCGTCAAGCAACGATTGCTCTTCAGACACGTCATCATGGAGTCAGATGTCAGTGTCGGCAACATCTTCAAAGGGCTTTCAGTAAACATGGTTTCAACAGGCCATCTGGAAGATGAAGTTGAAGAAATGATTCAAACTGATACAGATCCTTGGATCAAACATTTGAATGCTCTTTGGGATATCCGCTTTGAACAGCGTGAGCCACCCACAGATGACAAGGTTGTTCAGATCAACCTAGGAGATGAGACCAACCCTAAGCCCATCTTCATAAGTGACGGCCTGTCGCCTCCAGAGAAGAAGGATCTAATATCTCTTGTACAAGAGTATATAGATGTCTTCGCCTGGAATTATGAGGACATGCCTGGACTTGATCCTCAAGTGGCTATGCATCGCCTCAACATCAATCCGGACATGAAGCCTGTTAAACAAACAGCAGCGACGGTTCCGTCCAGAGATAATGGAGGCAATTCAATCAGAAGTCAGAAAGCTCATCGATTCTGGCTTCGTCCGGGAAGAACAACATCCCGACTGGGTAGCCAACATCGTCCCCGTCGCCAAGAAGAATGGGAAGATCCGGATCTGCATCGACTTCCGTGATCTAAATGAGGCCTGCCCCAAAGACGAATTCCCATTGCCAATCACAGATGTTATGATTGACAATACTTGTGGATTCGAGCGAATGTCCTTTATGGACGGGTTCTCAGGATACAATCAAATCAAGATGTATCCCGATGACGAAAAGCATACCTCCTTCAGGACTCCTCTAGGGGTATATTGCTACACCGTCATGCCCTTCGGACTGAAAAATGCAGGGGCAACATACCAAGGGCCATGAACGCCATTTTCCATCAGCAAATGCGGAAACGGTGGAATGCTATGTCGATGACATCGCGGTGAGAGTCGCACTAAAGGTGATCACATAGCAGACCTGAAGGTGGTCTTTGACATCATGCGGGCTCATCAATTGAAGATGAACCCCACCAAATCCTTCCTGGGGTAGCCAGTGGCAATTCCTAGGATTTGTTGTGACTTCCACAGGAATCCATTTGGATCCAGAGAAAGTCCGCGCTATCCAAGAGATGCAACCCCCCAGAAGCCTCAAGGAGCTCAGGGGATTACAAGGACGATTGGCGTACATCCGCAGGTTCATATCAAACCTTTCCGGGAGATGCCAACCCTTCGCCAAACTGATGAAAAGGGTGTTTCCTTCATTTGGGACGACGCTTGTCAAAAAGCATTTGAGGAGATCAAACACTACCTCACCCAACCACCAGTTCTTGTAGCTCCGGTGTCCGGAAAGCCTTTCCTGGTGTACGTCCGAGCAATGGATCATTCCCTGGGAGCTCTACTAGCTCAGAATGATGAACAAGGACGAGAACAGGCAATCTACTATCTGAGTAGAATAATGATCGGAGCTGAACATCGGTACAACCCGATCGAGAAGGAATGTTTGGCATTAGTGTTCGCCATTCAGAAAATGCGACACTATCTGGTAGGCCAGACTATAAATGTCATATCAAAAGTCAACCCTCTGAGGTTACTTATGACAAAGCCTTCTTCACTAAATGGCCGGCTGGCAAAATGGGCCATATTGCTATCACAATATGAGATGCATTTTCTGCCACAAAAGGCTATTAAGGGACAAGCGGTGGCGGACTTCTTAGCTGAACACCCAGATCCGAGGGCAGCCAACTCTATGAGGATCTCCCAGACGAGGCCGCCGAAGTCTGCCTGACTCAGACGTTGTTCGAAAGTCAAGTATGGCAACTTTTCTTCGACGGTACATCAAGGACAAGCCCAAAGGGACACGTAGTGGCGGGGGTAGGAGTAGTACTTGTCTCCCCACAAAATTATGTGATCCCCCGAGCTGTCTCGCTACGGAGCCTTGTTCCAACAATGTGGCGGAGTACAATGCTCTATTGATCGGGATGCAGCTCGCCGATGAGATTGGCGTTAAAAATCTCGAGGCATACGGTGACTCTAAACTCATCGTCAGCCAAATTCGCGGGAGTACGAAGTCAGACATGAAGACTTAGTACCCTATTACAACGCAACTATCCACATGGCCGAGAGGTTTTCAAACTTCTACATCGACCATGTACCACGCAGGCAAAATGCGCATGCAGATGCACTTGCATCCCTTGCTGCCTCCTTAGCCCTTCCAGCTGGAGCAATGGAGAAAGTATTCGTCTATAGCCACGACCTGTACTGTCCAAAAATTTCACTCGGAGACTGCCCAGGGTCAACGGGAGACCATCACGACAAGGAAACACTTGAAGTGTCAACCGGTCTAGAGCTTAAGACTGGCGATTCCCCTACATCGACTATGTCTTGTACGGCATCCTGCCTGAGGACACCAAGGAAGCGGCTGCCATTCGAAGGAAAGCCCCCAATTCTACTATAATGCGATTTCGCGAACATTGTATCGTCGATCGCATGACGGGATCCTGCTCCGATGCCTCTCATCCAAAGAAGCCCAAGAGTATTGAAAGAAGCCCACGATGGTACTTGTGGAGCTCATCAACCTGGCCCAAATTGGCACATCGACTCCAAAGGTTGGGTTACTATTGGCCCAAGATGATCGCCGATGCTGTCGCTTATGCTAAGAGATGTCACGCCTGCCAAATACACGGCGATTTCATCCATCAAGCACCAGGGTACCTCCACTCTACGACCACTACTTGGCCGTTTGAAATGTGGGGATGGACGTGGTTGGCCCTATCAGCCCACCATCATCGAAAGGACATCGGTTCATTCTAGCGATAACCGATTACTTCTCAAAGTGGGCCGAAGCTATCCCTTTGAAAGAGGTAAAATCTTCTAACGTGATCAAGTTCGTGAAACATCACGTTATTTACCGCTTCGGTGTACCTCGGCGTATCATCCATGACAATGGACCCCAGTTCATCAGCCAGGCTTTCCAGAGATTCTGCGCGAAGTTCAGAATCCAGAGTGTGTCCTCAACGGCATACTATCCTGCTGCTAACGGTCTTGCAGAAGCCTTCAATAAGACTATTGGCAAGCTTCTTAAAAATTCGTCTTGAAAAGTCAACGAGATTGGGACGACAAGTTGGGTGAATGCTTATGGGCTTATCGCACAACTGTGCGAACCCCGACTAAGGCCACGCCGTTTTCCTTGGTATACGGATGTGAAGCCGTGCTTCCCCTAGAGATCCAAATTCCATCTCTACGCGTCGCCTTGACAGCGGAGATGACGACCGAGGAGAAGCATCGACAGCGACTCCAGGAACTGGAGGCCTTAGACGACAAGCGTCTGCAAGCCCAACAGCAAATCGAGCTCTACCAGGCCCGAATCACCAGAGCCTTCAACAAGAAAGTTAAAGTGCGAACTTTCAAGAAAGGCGACCTTGTCTTAGCCGTCCGAAGACCTATGGTCATGACGCACAAGACAAAAGGAAAATTTCAACCCAAATGGGAATGACCATTTGTGATAGAGTCAGTCTACTCAAATGGGTCATATCGCCTCATAACTTCAAATGGCGATACACTCATGATGCCGATCAATGGCAAATTCTTGAAGAAGTACTATCCTTAATAGTACTCTTCTTCCGATCAAGTTAAAAGTACACCTCTGATCAAACATCCGACGCCCTCGACGGCTAAGGATAGAGGAAAATGTTGGCCTTTAAGCCCAACATAAGTCCTCGACAACTCATCATGCTGAGGGGAATAGCATGACTAGCCCAGCTCAAACGGTAGTTGGTAAAGGCATGTCAAACCCGTTGACAGCTGAGGATTTGCTAAAAATCCTAAGGGACACGTTCCCATTTGATCCGACGCCCTCGACGGCTAAGGATAGAGGAAAATGTTGGCCTTTAAGCCCAACATAAGTCTTCGACAACTCATCATGCTGAGGGAATAGCATGGCTAGCCCAACTCAAACGGTAGTTGGTAAAGGCATGTCAAATCTGTTGATAGCTGAGGGTTTGCTAAAAATCCTAAGTGGACTTGAGTCCACTCTTTCCTCCAAAATCCCTTACCAATTCTCGTCCATAGAATGGTAGGACCACAAAATGCAATCATTACTACGTTAACACTATACCTCTGGTAATGAATACTCTTTGTTGAGTATAAACTTGGCTTGTTAACTCTGCATAGAGTAACAAGCTCTCAAATTTGCCAAGTTAACACTATACCTCTGGCATTTCAAATTCCACTTGTCAATTCTCATCAATAGAATGACAGGTCCTCAAATTGCTCTTATCACGAGCCAATTCTTGTCAAGTTAACATTACACCTCTGACAAACTACTGTTTAAGTTAATATTACACCTCTAAGCAGTACATCGAGTGCCTGTCAAGTTAATATCACACCTCTGATAGTCACCTTTCTTCAGACTTCCATATCGAAGCTGAAATGCATGATGCCAAGTTAACACTACACCTCTAGCATCCGAGTCATCGCTAAGTTCAACAATACACCTATGGCCATGACCGTTCCTCCTCGACTTCCTCGTCTAAGTCGAGATGACCAATGCTAAGTTCAACATCACACCTCTAGCATTACCTCACTGTTAAGTTAAACATTACACCTATGACAGTGACATTCTGAGTTAAGTTAATATCACACCTCTGACTCACATCCTTGTCGAGTTAACACCACACTTCTGACAAGACCATCTCCAACCCGTTAAGTTAATATCACACCTCTAACGGTAAAAGCTTTACTAGATTCCTCGCGGGTCTAGTTTCACTTGTTATTCTCTTCAACAAGATAACAGTCCACCTAAAGACATTGTTAGGTTAACATTACACCGCTGACAATGTTTTATCAAATTCCCCAGCTGACCTTAATCAAGTCAATCCCAGACACTTGACAAAAGTTCACCTTCTCTGGGAGTACGCATTCCCCCTGTCACTTTCTTTTATAAAGTGGCGGGTCCACCAAAATCATTCTTTTGCTTCTAAAACAAACATTCAAGACAACAGAAAGAGGCAAAAGAAAAGTGTCACTTTTATTCATATCCAAACACATGAAAGTGATACAAAACGCTCTCTTATACAATAAGATTGAGTGTTACAATTAAGGAGTACAAAGAAGTCCCTCTCTCTCTCTGAGGCCGTACTCACTCCTTGAAGCCGCATCTGATCCTAAGTGCATGATGTCTGAAGAAGTGCCAAATTGTGGCGACTGTTGGAACCGATTGCACTTTGATGCACGACGCCAACTTCGAAAGCGCCCTAGCTGACTAAGCCAGGAGCAATGGTGTTCTTGAGGTCCGGTGGCAACAGAAGAGCCTGCAACCCTTCGTTCAAGAGTTGATCTTTCCCCCGCAGGCCATCCAAGGACATGGACTGTCCTTGATGTCACTTCTGGGATGGGAGAGGAAGAGGATCCTCTCCGCCACCCGCAACCGCCGGAACCTCATCGCCGTCATGCATACCCTGACCATCTCTTGCCATCAGGCAAGAGTGGTGCAGGAGACCTGAAGAGACCTTGGCGAGATTTGGGTCCTCGTCAGAGATATAATTTACTCTCTTACAAACGACGAGGACCATAATTTACTCTCTTACAAACGAACATTGAGCAAGTTCGCCAGCCGATATATTCTTTCCGGGGCCCAGCGAACCTGACAAAGGACGATCAAGCCTACCTGCAAAGAATAAACAAGAGAGTTAGAAATCTGAAACTTAGTATACTTTAACAAAGAAAACTAAGTGACAGACGCGGCAGTCATTGAAGACTTCAGACGCGGGAACAACCCGCACGGTCAAACCACCGCGTCGGCAGAAACAGACGCGAGTAAAAACTGTGCCACGCACAGGATTCAAACGCGGCCTCAGTTTGCACCCACGTCTAATGTACTAGACGCGAAAAACTTCAAACGCCGAAAATTGCCATCTCTCTGCTGGGTGAACAGGAGTTGCAAGATTCAGGTCTGAAACGTGCCAAGGCAATAGCCATGAGCAAAGCCAGCGTCAAGAGCCCGCGTTCAGAAAGTTCAAGTCACCAGCACAAATTCCAGAATAGGAATGCACCAGAATTTCATTCAGATGCCTATGCAAAATACAGGCTATGGACATCATCGGGGTGACATACCAGCAGAAACCTCTGTCCAGAGTTGACCTCTCTGCATCCAAACGCGGGTGCGCAAGATGACATGAGAGAGGATTCCTTCTGAAGAGACCAAACAGAGGCATGAGAGCTCTGGGTCATCTTCATCCACACGGGGTCACCTTCACCCATGAAGACGGTTCTCTGAAAGGTAACTCAAGGCGAGACTTCTCTCGGAGCAAAACAAATGAAAACAGTCTAAGTTGGATTGTTGAAGAGGGAGAGGGTGCACTCTATTTATCGGCAGTCCCTAATAACTGTCATTAATGGGGCATCAATCGGAACCGTCGCGCACAACTGTCAAAGCCCAATCAAAAACGGACGCGTGGAACGCTGCTTTGGAAACCGTCGAAGTGCGCCGGTTTTTCAACCGCCAGCGTCGGTTCTGCATGCAAGAGCATTAACGCCTGAATCCAATGAGAAACGGACGCGTGGATAACTGCCTTGGAAGCAACGGATGACCCGGAACCCCAATCGACAGTGAAGGCTTGACGTTCAAAGATCTCCTAAGTCATGCTGCATTGAACGCAGATGGGAAGTCGCGTCTCTTCAGCAGACAAGGCTGCGTATCCCGTGTCTGCTCGATCCGCGTCTTTCTTAGCAAGACAGATTCGCGTTATTCAGAGCCGCGTTTTACTCTGTGATTGACGCTGCGTCTCACTCCATGGACTGACGACCGCGTCTCACTTTATGGATCAATGCTGCGTCTCATCAAGAAGACCGCGTATCAATCTAAGATTGACGCTGCGTCTCATCAAAGGACTTAGTAAATCTAAGTTCCTGTGAACTGATGGCCGCGTCTCACTTTATGGATCAATGCCGCGTCTCATTAAGAAGACTCAGAGTCAAGGCCGCGTTTCATTAACAGAACTTAGTCTTACCTAAGTTTAATATTCACAGCCAGTTACCAAGGAGTTGGATTCGCCTACAGCTGAGCAAAGAAGATGGAGCAAAATTTTTCAAACTTTTATTATAAACAGTAAAAGTGGATACAAACACTCTAAACAGAGTGTCCTCTTCTTTACAAAAAAGGGGAAAAGAAAAGAAAGCTAAATGTCCTGGTTCGCCAAGGTACGGATTTGTTCCCTAAGGCGGTGAATCTCGTGTTGGCGCGTCCTTTCAGCTTCCATAATAGCCCGGTCCCGCAGCTCCTCTTCGGATAAGAAATTTCTTGCGGCCAGCTGCGTTCGCAGAGATTCCACCCTGGAAGAATGTAGAGACAGACTCTCTTCAGCTCGCGCCTTAGCAGCTTGTTGCTCCTCTAGCTGCTTTTTGATGGTAGCAAGCTTTTCCTCATTGAGCGCAAGCACAACTTCTGCCTTGGCAATGGTGTCCCGAGCCCTGATGATGACTTGCTCTGTGCTCTGCATGACAAGCTCGGATTCCCTTGAATCGCCAGCTAGTTTCTGACATTCAGCCTGGGAATATTCGAGGTTGCGGATCTCTGCAGCGATTTGTGCCTCCGCTTCCTGTCGCTCTCGTTCTTGAGCAGCTAGGAGCCTAGTCAGGGTGGCCTGGGCCTCACTAAAAGAGCCAGCATCTTCCAAAGACTCCAGCTCCTGCAGGTAGTCTCCTAGTTGCTCTACCACCCGTAGACACGCCTTGGCAAGTGAAGGGCCTCCGGTTAATTCGACATTCACGGCCAGATTTTTAAGAAGCGTCTGGGCAAATTGGAACGAGCTGTTTCCACGTAAGATGAGATCAATACATGATCCCATCGAAGCGAAGAATTGCTGCACCATCTGACGTGCCAGTTCCCCCATGTCTTCACCACCTAGGAAGCTTCCCGACCCCTTTTCTGTCATAGGATAGGGGATATAAGGCGGATCTTCTCGCACAAGAGTCGTGCTGGCCGTCGAGACGGCAAGAGCTAGACCGGCCGCTGACGCTTCCGGAGGTACTACCTCTGCAGGAGCCTCCACGACCAATGAGGGAGTAGTAAGCCTGACCTCCTCAGAAACCTCCACCGAGACTTGAGCTGTATGGCCTTCTGGAAGGGTACCAACCATCGGATTCTCCACCTGAGCCCCCTCAGTCCTCTCTGCAAGTTATCGCAGCGTCGCCACAATGATGGAAAAGCGAAACATTTAAAACGTCAGAGCTGCCTTACCAAGTTGGAGGTCCAGAGGTGTCGAATCCTGCGGGTAGAATTCTCCCTGGCTTCAGCAGTAACCTCCTCGCCCGGCAGAGTGAGAGCCTCCTCAGCCTCAGTGGTTGCTTCCTCTTCTGGCAGAGTGGAAGGCTCCCCAGTTTCAACAGCTGCCCCCTTTGAGGGTATCTCAGCAGCCGAGACCTCAATCCCCTTGGGCCGGGTCAACTCTACCACCATCTCCTCAATATGCGAGGAGGTTGTAGCCTCAGCATCTTCGGCCGACCCTGCAACATAAGAGAAGAATGTTAGAACATCCTCTTCAAATATGTAAAGAGAAATTAGGACGGAAGATGGAAAGAGTACCTTCAGCGGGGATAATCGCCAGCGATGGTGCAGTCGATGGCTCGCCCCCATATATTTCCGCCTCCGAGATGTGGAAGAATTTGCTCTGATCAGGAAGAGCGGGTTCATCGCCATAGTCGACCTCGTCTTCAAAGGCGCTTTCCCCCGATAACGAAGAAGACGACAGCGCAACGCGAGGAAGCTCCGCAATAGGAGCCTTGCCTCCGATCACCCCAGTGGTAGGACTAGGATCAACTGCCCTAGGACTAGAAATGAAGACGCTAGGAGACCCCGGCTGCTGTGCCTCGTCTCTCCCTTCATGAGCAGAAAAAGGCTCGGGTTGAGCTGAGATGCCTGCAATCTCAACATCCCCTCCAGTCATTATGTCGACCTCCAGTGACTCGTCCTCTTCGGCGGCGGTGGACTCGTCAACAAGCTCCCCTTCCTCCACGGCCTTGCTGCGCGACCTAGGAGCACGGACCAAGCTGGGAAATCTTCATCTTCTGGCGGTTCCTCAACTCTAACAGGGACGTCTTCAGGAGGAGCCTCAACTCCAGCAGAGATGTCTCCGGATTGAGAGACTTCAGCTGTTAAGTCCCTCCGAACCTTCTTTGGGACAGGCTCAGCAATAGAAGCAGAGCGTCGATGACGCTTGCTCGCTAACTGCTTAGACCTCCTTGCCCGCGGCTCCTCCCTCGTGGCTGGTGGCTCCGCCCTTGTCGCTCGTGGCTCTGCCCTTGCCGGTCGCGGCTCCGCCCTCACTGCTGGGGGCTCCCTCCTCGATCGTCTCCCAACCTCCTTCTGAGCCTTCAGGTACTGGTTGATGAGTTTCGTCTGTTTACCAGACTCCGACCTCGCCTCGAGATCTGCATTGATGCTCTCAATGCATGAGAACTCCGGAACAAAATCTGGTATCTGGTTGGCTTGGGAGTACCAAGTGCAGAAACTGAAGCTCGTACGGCACTTGGGCCCCTCGATAGGTAGACGGAATGTTGCTCCCGTCCCTCCGGCCACACTGTAGTACCAGGCCCGAGCACCTTCAAACAGATTACCTTCGAAGGCAAGTTGAGTATTGGGATTACCGACGTAGAGTTGATCGTAGCCGAACTGTCGGGCGAAGCGACTCGGCATATACGGCTCAATAGTGCATGAAGTCCCTTGCCGGAACAGCACATATCCTGGCCGGATGTTGATCAACCACCAGAAGAGTCCCGCAGACAGTTGCGAGAAGCCATCCCGGCCAGCAACATCAGCAGACAGCTCCCCGAGAGCTACACCAGGAATCTCTGGAGAGCAGCGATTGAGCTGGTAATTCGTGGCGATTGATAGACGCTTCCGAACATAATAGATGTAGGCGTCACACCATTCCGAACGTTCCAGCCGCTGCACAAATGGGACATGACCCGCACCCCCACGCGCCGCCGTCATCAAGGAAGGGCAGTGCATCACATACCAAGCCATGAGGTACGTGTAAGGCAGCTCGATCCGAGGGTTGGGACGCTTCACCATTGGATTCCCCTCTGAGTCAACATATGGCTTTCCATGGGAATCAACAGTTTTCGGGGGTTCGCAGAAATTTTTGGTTAACGCCCGCAGCCCGCTCTGAATGCCAGCCGCTACGGCCGGAAGAAGGGATACGGGGCTGCCATGAGCCAGGAGCACCGCCGGGTATACCACGTCGGCAACAATAACTTCATGTGGCAGCGTGGGCACCACACATCTCTTCAACCACAACATCAGGAAGCCCGCCAACAGTGCTCGATCAGAGATGGGAGTCCGGGCTTGATGGTGAAAGCTTTCAAAAACCAAGTCAGGGTCGAAACCGTCCTCGTTCGACTCCGTGGTGTAGAAGCTGTTCGGAGCCTGGTCGATCCTGTCTTCAATTTCCCTATCAGAGCTGGGAACCAGTCGGATTATCGGGAGGTCTTTCTTGTGGACATTGTTGAACAGATAACAAGCCCAAGACAACTGCTTGACTCCTCCTGACCTCCAGGCAGTTATCTGGCCGCAGATGTGGAAGTGGCACATCACCTCCCAGTAGGTCTCATATATTGCGGGAAACTCCTCCTTCAAAAAGTGGAGCTCCTTAGTGGTAGGGACATATTCCTCATAAGGAATGTCCCCTGACGCCAGCCCCGAGACCTCATGCAGCTCGTGCAGTGCCAGGCCCATCTCTCCAACCGGGGTGAAGAATGTCCCCGTCAGAGAGTTATATCGCTCCAGGACTCCGAAGAAATTATGAGAGCTTGGTGGGATACCCCACTGCACGGCCCTGATTGCTGGGTACAGTCCCACACGCTCTAGCAGCTCCTTGAGTTCGATAAGGACGAAACCCACCATTCTGCCCCACCAAATATTCCCCGTAGAATGGATCCACCCATACGCACGGAACTCGGTAGGATAGTCACCCTCCGCTTCCATAAACGAGTTAAGGAAGGTAGCGGCAAGCTGTGGTATCTCCCCGACCGGAACATCGGACTTGCGTGACGCAGGGAACAGGCCGACGGCTGACCTGTCATGACTATCATAGCGGTTTACCTTCTGGAAGCCAAAGTCACCAAGGGTGATTTCGGGGACATATTGAGAAATGTCCCATTCCATCTTCCGAGGGATGGACATGTGTTGGAAGTAGGACAACGGGAACATCCTCTCTATATCCGGAAGAAAGAATCTTCCGCCCTTTATCTGACGGAGCCATTTGTAAGTTCCTTCCGACACGCGACAGCCGTCGTCATGGACGTGATCCCCGAAGAAGAAGGCAGGCTTCTCCAGCCTGACACCATCATCCATTTTGAATGCGGCATCGGTCATAAGCGCCCGGAAGGTTCTCCTATCAACATTGGAGAGCCTCTCCCTGTGATCTGGCAACTGGTCAGCAGTCACTGGGACACTCATTCTTTGCACGAAGGTCAAGCCCCGGTCGGCGCCTCCTACATGACCAAAGTGGCGTGTCTTGGCGAGCGAGCCGGGAATATGTCACACTGCAAAAGAAAAAGACACTTAGTCAGATACTTCATTAAAAGCAAGGAAAAATGCTAAGTATTCATGACCCAAACGCAGAAGAGAAACTGGACGCAGGAATTATCAAAATTCGCGTCCAGACCTGCGAATCTGCGTCCAAACGCAGAAGAGATACTGGACGCAGAAGTTATCAAAACCCGCGTCCAGACCTGCAAATCCGCGTCAAGTGGCACAGAACGCAAGGATCAAATCCGCGTTCTGCAAACCAAGACCGCGTCCAGATCCTTCACAGTTAGAAAATTTTCAAGTGAAGGACCCGAAGTGCAGAGTTCACTGGCGTTGGGTCATCAAACCCGCGCCTCGGTTATCAACTCAAAGACCGCGTCCGAGACTGCGTCTGAGAATCAAACCGGTTCATATTCTGTGTTAAGAGTTTTTTCTTTTTAGGGTTCTCTAAAAACTTCCAGTAACGGTGAAGCTTAGCCAAAATGGCATCTTTACCTCGGAAAACATCCTGCACGGAGGAAGCGCCCCCTTGGGCCTCGGCAATGGTCGCCTTGGAGGACGACGCGGTCGGCTTGGCCTTTGGTGCCATTGGTGATCAGAGGTCAATGAAGAGGATGAGCAGTAATGGAGAAGAAGAACTCTCTCAAATCTCTGAGTAAGCGCGTTCGGAGAAGAAGACAAATCTCTCTAACTGTGGCCTTTTATAGGCACAAAGATTCGCGAAGATACGCGGCGTGTGGCCCGATAGACGCCGCAGCGAGTCGCCACGTGACGCGTGTACACCAAATCATTTCTGAACAGAGAAGATCATGCGTCGTGACCCCGCCGCGAGTCATCATTCGACACGTGGAGCAGTTCATTTAATGAACCGGGAAATCCGCGCGCCTAACGGAGAAAACCTCTCCGGTTCCCCAGGCCAGCTGGCGGCGTAATCATGACATGGCACAGATTCGCGCCCAAAGAACGCGCCTCTCCGATGGACATGCCCCGTCAACATCACCATAAATGCACCCAGAAAGTCGCGTTGTGTCCAGAAAATCGCGTCTGCATCCAAAAGACGCGTCTCTCTAAAATTCGCGTCCTCGCAAGCAGGCTAAACATCGCGTCTACCTCATGGAATATTAGTCGCGTTCCTATCACCAAAAAGATGCACCCCATGGCAGTCGCGTCTTTAAGGCAGTCTCTGCTTTTCAAAAAGAACCTGCGTTCGGCTTCTGCAAATCAGTTCAACAATACACTGGCACAAGCAGAAGGCCAACCACTCCTGGTCAAAAGCGCACTCGTGATAGACTAAAAGCGATCGGGGAGGTTTAGACTGTGTATCTAGACACTCAACACGATCAACTCTGATGGCTTCAAAGAGTTCAACAGTACACTCACAAAGGCCAACTCCAGATAAGATCAAACCCGGAGCATTAATAGTCCAGTCATAAAGGCGAACGCGGCTAAAATCCAAAGTATTCCGAAATCCGTCCCATTTAACTGCGGAATATCGAAAACTTTGGAGGGGGTTCTGTAGGCTGTCTAAAAATACCCAACAGACAAGCTACTAAGAAAGCAGAGTTCCAGCATCAAGGGGCGTCGGCCCGAAGCCCCGCGTCTCAGCAACAAGGCGCGTCGGTCCGAAGCCCCGCGTCTCAGCAACAAGGCGCGTCGGCCCGAAGCCCCGCGTCTCAGCAACAAGGCGCGTCGGCCCGACACCCGCGTCTCAGCATCAAGGCGCGTCGGCCCGAAGCCCCGCGTCTCAGCATCAAGGCGCGTCGGCCCGAAGCCCGCGTCTCAGCGTCAGGACGCGTTGGCCCGAAACCCGCGTCTCAGTTGCAACTACCCGAAATAAGGGGCCAGTCACCGCACATGTAGCGGGAAGTGGCCCCTCATTGTGGAGCGTTTTCAGGGGGCACGATCACCCCCTAAAAACCCTATAAATAGTCCCGTCACTATTGAAGGGGAGACGACGATTATCGGGCAAAAGAGAGATTCCGAGAAAAAAAAGAGGAGAGATCATCGACAGAGAGAGAAAACCCTTCAGCGAGCTTACTGAGTACTAGCCGCTCTTCGCCTACCTCCTCTTCTAGAGTTTTGGTAGACGGAGCTGAGTTACTCCCTCTACCTGCCAAGGAGAAGATCCCTCGACGGTCCAGAACGGTCATCTGGTCAACGGAGAACAAGATTCACTCTCCACCGCCACCCGAAGAACCCAGCACTAAACAAAGGGGGAATTCAAGATTCAATATTCCCCCTCCCTTGTAACCGGAAGATTAAGCCGGCTGTAATTTTTCATCTGATTCAAGGAAACGTTACGCCACCCACCCTTTTCCGTGTCAAACATCGACTATGAAGAAGTCTTTGCACCAGTTGCTCGATTGGACACGGTGAGACTATTAATTTCACTTGCAGCTCATCACAGGTGGAAGATATATCATCTAGATGTCAAGTCAGCATTTCTCAATGGTATTCTTGAAGAAGAGGTGTATGTACAACAACCAGAAGGTTTTCTGATAAAAGGGCAAGAAGACAAAGTATATCACCAAAGAAAGCCTTGTACGGCTTAAAGCGGGCACCACGGGCATGAAATGCCCGAATTGATGGTTATCTTCATCAAAACGGCTTCACCAAATGTCCTTATGAGCATGCCATCTACATGAAGAGGAACCATCAAGGTGAATTTCTAATAATTTGTCTTTATGTTGATGACTTGTTATACACAGGAAGTTGCGTCGAGATGCTTGCTGAATTCAAGGAGGCGATGTTCAATGAATTTGAGATGACGGACAATGGATTGATGTCCTATTTTCTTGGTATCAAAGTGAAGCAACAACAAGATGGGATATTTATATCTCAAAAGAAGTACATGAAGGAGATCTTGGAGAAATTCAAGATGAGTAATTGCAACCCAGTAAACACTCCAATAGCCATAGGAATGAAGCTATCAAGAGAAGGAATTGGAGATTTTGTAGAGTCGACTTTTTCAAAAGTCTAGTTGGTAGCCTGAGGTACTTAACGATCACAAGGCCTGATATTGTTTACGGAGTCGGACTTGTGAGTCGCTATATGGAGACACCGAAGGAGTCTCATTGGCTAACTGCAAAGAGAATTCTAAGGTATATTAAAGGCACACTCAATCTTGGTCTATTTTATACTTATGGTGAAACTGCAGAGTTAGTAGGCTATTCAGATAGCGACTGGGGAGGTGACCAAGATGAGAGGAAAAGCACCACTGGCTATGTCTTCTATCTTGGGTCAACCGCATTTTCATGGACCTCAAAGAAGTAAAGAGTTGTGGCCTTATCTTCATGCGAAGCAGAGTATGTGGCAGCTTCATCTACTATATGTGAAGCTATTTGGTTGCGGAACATTTTAAAGAAATTGGATCATCCACAAGAAGAAGCGACTGTAATATTTGTGGACAACAAATCAGCCATCCAACCTGCAAAGAACCCAGTACATCATGGGAGGAGCAAACATATAGATACACGGTTTTATTTTCTCAGAGGCCATGTAAAGTAGAAAACTGTGGAGCTGGAGTATTGTCATACCAAGGAGCAAGTAGCAGATATTTTCACCAAGACATTGCCTACAGAACCTTTCAGAAGGTTAAAAGAAATGCTCGGCATGAAAACATTTTGATTTGAGGGGGTGTGTTGGAATATCAAATAAAAATGTTTTTTTGGAAGATGAGGAGTCATCATCAATTGAGAAAAATATAGAGTCATCATCTTCAATTTAGACAAATGATGAGTCATCATCAATTAGGAGTCATCATCAAGTGAGTCATCATCTTCAATTAGAAGGAATGAAGAGTCATCATCATGAGTCATCATAAATTTGGAGGTTGGTATTCTTATAAGTTTTGAAGCCTATAAAAGGCTAGTGTATCTCTTTGTTTTTTCAATAAAATCAAGCAAGCAAGTAAGAAACAAAAGTTGAATAAGATCCATTCTCCACTTAAAATTTTAGATTATAGTATATTAGTCCGTAGACTAGTATACAACAGTTTATGCATGTGATAATTGAAAAAGAAAATATGACTAAAAAAATCAAGTAACATTCTCCACCTGGTAAGCTATAGGGATGCAAGAATAGGAGGAAAAAACAATCAAAATTTTAATATTTACTGTTATCACACAAAACTTCACATGTTTGAAGTAAATTGCAGAAAAAGATATGATAACTTTCTTCTCTAGAACAAAGTAACACAAACTTAATAGTAAACTCATTCATTAAAAGCATTTACAAAAGAGAAAATTCAAGCATTATCTGTCAATAACCTGCAACAGCTAAGGATGAAACAAGTGTAACGAACCATGATCATGCATGCCGAAGTGCCTAAATATTCAAATGTTCATGTTACAGAATTGTTGCTTTAACTAATTGCTTCTCTGACTAATCAAATAGATATTACCAGCTGTTTTTGTATACTTCAGAATCAAAATTCACCACTGAAAACCTAATTCCCATGAAATTACTCCATTCAATTGTTCTAACTACGAAATTATCAAAACTGAAACCTAATTACACTCCAATTTCTGTGATCTCAACACAACACTGTGATCATAACTTCTGTCTGAGTGTTCGGGGTCTGTTTCTCCTTATTACAGGGTTTAAGGATTGTAGGCCAACAAACATATTTTTGCCAGACGCAGCTTTCTACTCTTTCTAACTAGTAGGCTGCAAGAACTTCTTCGTAATTTCATAGTTGAACCTCGTGAAACATGGGACATCAGTTGCAATGTGGCTGGCAATGGATGTGAATTGCTAGTCTACGCTCAAACTCGGATGTCATGCAAATGAGGTTGTAATTCATGTCAGGTGATCCGCGAGAGACGATCTCTGGAAGCCTAATGAAGTTCACCGCACAAATGACAGTGTTGGAATACGCCTTAGCATGTGGAAGCAAGCTCTCGGAGGAAAAATATACTAATATTTTCTCAGGTTCTCTTTTTTCAAGCTTCCCAGTGCTGGAACTACTAAGGGATGAAATTGTTTCTTGTCTTGTCATTCTCTTTGTGTGCACCATGTAGTATATGAAATGTACAGTGACCCACTTGCAAGAACACTGTGTCCTTGCTTGCTTGAATGGCAGTATGAGGTTGATCACAGATTACTCTTTTGAAGTCTGTTAATAATGCCCGTGCAGTAATTCAGACTATGGGATAAAGGCTTCAGTAAAGATGCACAAGAAAATTCTGAAGGCTATTTCCCCAACTTTTTCAAACAAACAAGCTACAAATTACAGTTAGCTGCATGAACATAATTGTCAAAGAGTTAGAAACTGCAGGAAAGTGAAAAAGGAATAACAAGCTCAGCCATATCGCCAAGAAAAACACAAGTTACTTCATTTATCAACTCAGCGTATGAGAGAAAATGTTACAGTCATCAAAATAGCAAAAACGCAACCCCCAGGCTTCAAAATGAAAAGGCTCTGGGGTAAACAATGCTAAAAAGAGAAACTTTAGCGGGCAGTAAAAAGGAGACAGATAACACCTAACAAGCTAGCAAGTCCAAATCAGTAAATTAATGAAAGTGGTGGGAGTGTAGTATGTTGCTTTCGTTCTACTTCCCCTAGGCTTTTTTGCCATTAGCTACCACCTTGGGAGCTCCAGATGAATTGAGCTCGTCCCAGGCTGTGATCCAGGTGACCATGGCATCTGCTAGCTTGTCAAAGTAAGGATCAACCTTAGAGAGCTTCTCCTTCACTTGCTTCGCGAGTTCGATGTAGCATTGCTGAACAGTCGTGCTCTCCTTGGAAAGAGCGATAGATTGGAAGAAGGGGATGATCTCCTCCTGCCAGAAGATGCCTTTGTACTCCTTTTTCAAGTTCACAAACGGGTTGCTCGCCTTGCTGTGCCAGATGTAGGGCAACCCAGTCTTCACCCCCAGCCCAAGTGGTCACAGATCACCTGCGAAATTTCACCAAAGAAGAGGTTAGAGGCTCTTTGATCACAATCGTTAGAATACATTCAGAGAAGTACAGATCCCAGAGAAAATGAATGCAATGACTTAATAATGATTTCAGCAATCTGGAAATGAATGTTGAAAGAATTGATTGAAACAAGGTGGACTTGACTAATCTGAAGGACTCGGGCTCCATCCCAAAAGACTAGCTTGTTAGGTGAAGTTGCCTAAATCCTTATAAACCCAAGACCATCTCGACGTCTAGCCGATGTGGGACTATTTGTTCAACCTAAATCGCCCGGTCGACCGACTGAAGTGCCCCAACTCTCGGTTGGGTACGGTCGACCGGCCCGGTCGACCGACTGAAGTGCCTCAACTCTCGGTTGGGTACGGTCGACCGGCCCGGTCGACCGGTGCATAGGGTCGGTCGACCGGCCGGTCGGGTCTGCCTGTTTCGGAAAGGGTTATTTTAAATCCTATTTAAAGGATGTATTGAATTTCTAGGGTTTGTATCTTGTAGAAGGGTTGATGAGAGCAATTGTGGAGGAGAGTAGAGGAGAGGCAGAACTTTCCCGATCCCCATTGCAGTAAGTGTATTGATTTGTAGAAATCAATAAAAACTCTCCCCTTTCTTGCCCCGAGGACGTAGGCGACAAGGCCGAACCTCGTTAAATCTTTGTTTTGTGCTTTTCTCTGGGATTGTTTTGTTTGTGCTGTTTGTGGTACTGTTCTTCGTGTGTTGGAGATCTAGGTTTCCTCTGTGTGATTGTTGTCGGCGCACAACATAATCGCCTCTTCAAGCATTTCACTCGGGTATGTTTAAAAGATGAGAACTTTCCTGCTATAAATTGAAAGGAAAATAGTAGAGCAATATGCATGAACTGAAGGCATAGTGATAGACCTTGACACACCACCCAGCCCACATGTCGTCGTAGCGTCCAATAGGCTGGCCATCACCCATAAGCCCAAAGTACATTGCAGGGCCGATGAGATCACGGTCAAAAGCCAGATTCATCCCACACATCGGAAACAAGGTTCCCTTGGGGATGCTAAGAACCATATCCACATACCTATCGAACATAAGAAACGCATCTCGGTCAGAAAACATGGAACCAAACCAAACCAATGGCGAGAGCTCCAACGTTTATGAGAGATTAGTACCTGGTATTCCGTTCACGGGGTTTGACAAGCTGGGTAGGGGCATCATAGTCTGGAATGTTAAGCCAAAGGCCATGGCTGACAGCCGTTGGAACGCCATCGCGCAGGCTGAAAGGATAGCCACGAACAAAATCTGCGCCGTCTCGAAAGGGATCGTAGAGGGTGTTGAAAAAGAAGGGGGTAGATGGGCAAAGCAGATTCTTGATATGCTGCTCAAGTGCGTTAATGTCATTGCCAGATGGATCTTTCGCGACCTGTTGGAAAAGATGAGAAATAGTTGTTAAATCGATAAAGCTCCTACTTAGATCTTGAAAGGTTCCGATAACTTTTATGTTAAAGTGATGTAATCACATGTTTATGAATGCATTTCGATGATCTGAGTCCATTTTTATATGGCTTGATATTTAGAAATTGAGGGTTAAAAATGGTTCAAACATGTGCGTGTACAATAAAAAAATCAAAAGGATCAACGGAAAATCGTTAGCCAGCCAAATAACATGTGTGAATATGAAACTGGTTGATTGCTGAGATTCAGAACATTGATGAAGACAAATCTTAACTAAAATTCTTCCAATGAAGAGTAATCTCAAGCGTGATTTCAAGTTTAATTCAAACTGATGGCAAGTTTCAGTTGTAAACAGGGAAATAACATAAACAGATCATCTTTTTCAGAAACCACAAGCATTTCATATCAGTGCCCTACTAGGGTTCACAATACAAATAAAATCACCGCAGAAATTAACCAAAAAATAAGCTGAAAAAAAAAAAAAAAAAAAAAAAAAAAACCCTCCTTTCTACCAAAATCTCAAGGCTTTCCCCCTCAAACAAAAAACCCACGTCCAAAATCACAATCAAATTTGAACCCAAAAACAAAAAAAAAGAAAGAAAGAAAGAAAAGAAATACTCACGAAGCAGTCGTCGTCGATGGTGAAGATGTACTTCTTCTTGGAGACCATGTATCCAAAGCAGCGGCAGGCTGAGTCCTTGAACGAGATGCAGGACGCCTTGGCCCGAGGATCCTATTGATGTCGTTCCTGTTGTAGAGCTCGTAGTCGAAGCCCTCGGGCACCTTGACGGTCTTCGCTGGGTCGCCGTCCTGGACGATGATCAGATGGTAGCGCTGGAAGAAGGGCCTCCACATCTCGAGGAAGTCGAGGTTTCGGATCGTGGGTATCACGATGTCGAGCTCGTCCTTGAGCAGCGGAGCGCTCGCCATTGTCGTTGAGCTCAGAGAGAGATCTGAGTGAAGTTAATATACAAACATTTTTTTATGGGATTAATTTAGAAACGTTTTGGAGGCGTTTTTGGAGGGGCGCATGCCATAAGAGAGCTTACAGAATGCTGACACGTGGACGTAAAAGAGAGAAAATAGGCTCAAAGGTCCCATGTACGCGACTTTTTCAAAACGAAAAAAAAAATGTCGCCCTAAAAGATGGTGGACTAATAATATTAAACAATAATATTAAATGGGCAAGTTATAATTTTTCCAGTTGAGCTTCATGCTTTTCCAGTTTATTCACTGTTCTAAATAAATAAATACTAGAAAATATATTTTAAAATTATATATGAAAATACGATCTCAACATTTATATATGAAAATAATATAAATATTTAAGAATATTAGGCCCTAATAAATTATTATTTGGATACTAGTCTATAATAATATGAGTCCCACGTATTAAGAGTCCATACGGTTAACAATATCACACCAACATGTTAAGAATCCCTAATTAAAATTAAAATATGACATTTTAAAATACAAGTTCTTAATAAATTTTATAATTTAATATTAGTTTCTAATTGTTTCAAAATAATAATGTAATATCCATAGTTAATTATATTAATGTTCATTATTAATTTAAATTGTTATTTTCCTTAAACATTATTACTATATAGTTTGTATTTATTTTTAATAAATAGTGATATTAAGGTGAAGATCAGTTTCTTTTTTCCCCCTCTCTTTTCATTTCTTTTTCCTTTCTCATTTTTTTTTTATTAACTCAAGCCCAAGCAAGAAAGCCTAGCCCAACTCCATACAGCCTCTTCTTTCCTTTATTTTTTTCCCCTTTTAATTTTCAAGTAGGCCCAAACCCGCAGCCATTCAATCTTTTCTTTCTTTTCATATATTTTTTCTTTAAGCCCAAACTCGACCCAAGTCTAGCTCACGAAATCCCCAAGCCCATCTCTATATATCAACTCCTCCTCTCAATCCCTAACCCTAACCTTAATCTGAAAACCAACCCAACACTCTCATCTCCTTCTTCCTCTCCGCTGCTACCCACTCGACCTCAACCTCCTCTCTTCCTCCTCCTCTACGCGAGCATCGCCATCCTCATCCCCTCGCAGCAACCGCCGACAGTAATCTCCTCCTCCTTTGACGCGATCGCATGCTGCCATCTCCTCTTCACCTCTCGGCCCATGACTGCCGAGCCTTCTCCAAAATGCAAACATCACTGCGCGACCTTCTCAACCTCCGAGCGTTGAGCCACGCACCGCCGAGACTTGCACCGCACCTCCTCTCCTGCGAGCGTCACCGACCCCCAAGCATGAACTCAATGTTGGTATCCTGCTTAACAAGAATCAATCTGACAACTAATCAAGATCACTGAGATATCAACAATCTAATTGGCCAGGTCGGCAAATATCAGGTGGGAGGTTTTCCGTTCAATAGAACGTTCTTTAATTTAAGAACCACCTTTCAATTTCCTTCCTTGGTTTAAGCACCAATTAGACTGAATCCAAGTCAGTCTCGATATACTGTAAAGTATATCCCCTGTATAAAGGACTTAATCCACTTATACAGTAACACTTAGACTAAATCTAAGTCAATCTCGATATACTGTAAAGTATATCCCCTGTATAAAGGACTTAGTCCCCTTATACAGTATTTGAAGTGAGGTACGCTTACAGCGAATCTCCTTAAGACAATTACGTCCCCCGCACCGGTGCTAACGGGATAATGGACGCTGGTCTCCCAAGATACAACACTTCTTCACGGTATTTGGATAGCACTACCAAATTACCGTACGGTCGAACCGTAGTCAACCAGTACCTACACAGGATTAGCAAAACAGCGGTATAACGACAAATTTCAAATGAATATTTGTCTTACTCTTTTGGAGGAACACCCACTGTTGAGGACGTAGGAAGGTTGAAGAATTTTGACAGAATCTCCTTTAGGAAGTTGCTTTGGATTCCCACTTCACTTGGAAGTCGCTCTGGAAGTCGTGGATTCCCACTTCGCTGGAGCCCAGTTCAGAACCGAAGTCAGAACTTTTAGAGAGAGAGAGAGAAATCTCAGATTTGGTGTGTATTAAAATGAGAACTTGGAATGCTTTATATAGCATTCCAAAAGGGGCCTTCAGGTCTGAACCCAACCAAAGGCTGCACCCTTTGGTCTGCCAACTGGTTCGCACCCTTTGGCCTGCCAACTGGTTCGCACCCTTTGGCCTGCCAACTGGTTCGCACCCTTTGGCCTGCCAACTGGTTCGCACCCTTTGGCCTGCCAACTGGTTCGCACCCTTTGGCCTGCCAACTGGTTCGCACCCTTTGGCCTGCCAACTGGTTCGCACCCTTTGGCCTGCCAACTGGTTCGCACCCTTTGGCGGATCGGTTCAGATCCTGACAGCGGAGCGGGCAGTCCAACAGGTTCGTAACCTGTTGGTGGATCGGGTCCGGTCTGGTTTGGAAGTGGATCTGGTTCGGATCATACCTTGAGACCCAATTCAAAAAGAACCAGGCCAGGTAGGGAACCCGAACTCACTCAGACCCAAACCCAAACCCAAACCCGAGTCCGAGCCCGGCCCCGGCCCCGGCTCCGGCTCCGGCTCCGGCCGGCCGCCGCCGCCGCCGCCGCCGCCGCCGCCGCCAGCGGCGGCGCGCGCGCAGCATACGTGCATAGTTCTCTCCTTTTCGCGCGCGAAAACTCCAAGTACCCAAAGGGCACGCCCTTTGTTCTCAATTTTCTCTATATATACACCACAAACTTCCATCCCACGGCCAATGTGGGACTAAATGTTTTAAGCTACCTTTAGTCCCGTTTTGGCTTTGAATTAGGCAATCTTTGGACTTGAATATCTCATTCATTCGAAGTCGGAATTGAACATGTGAATATACCACGTTCATCACAAATGGAAGGAGAACACACTCCAACCATCATCCGGTTGATTCCATCAACGGATCTTGCCATAATTCAACTCGAAGTTCACCTTTATATTCTTCAATTCCAACAATCCCCCACAATGAATGAGAGATTCAAGGAATGACACACAAAGAGACTGACTCTATTGTGAAAGGTACTTGTGAAAAGAAACTGCATAAGGATAGGTGAACTAGGTCTTGAACCTTCCATAGCGAAAGCTTTATCGGACTTACTGGCTAATCAGTGAACTAGGTCTTGAACTGTTAGCCGTTAGTGTAAGCCAAGTCAACAAGCTTCACACAGTGACTTTCCAAATCAACTTTGGTTCTCTGTTGTGTCCGTTTTGGCCCTGGACATTCTTGGTTTCAGAGAGTATCTTTAGGGAATAACAGCCTCCATAGAGATTCCCAAAGAGCCGACCCAACTCTATACTCACATAGGTGATGGACCTATGAAGAGTAGTCTACTCTACTCCACTTGTATAGTAACAAGATATAGGCATCATTAAAAGCGTTAAGCTTATCCTTAATCCACTTGTAGACAAGCACTTATGTGCACCTTAGGAATGGATTGGAGTCAAGCTCCCAAGTGCTTACTTGCTGAGTCAATCATAACTAGTTTTTCCTCTTGAACTTAGTCCGTGGGATCTCCAGTCGCTAAGTGAGGTTTCCATTAAGCTGACTCTGTAAGGTTAGGCTTTTAGACCCATTCCCCTCGATGCACAGTTTATACGCTCTCCACTTAAACCTTTAGTAAGCGGATCCGCTAAATTATCCTTTGACGATACAAAGTCAATAGAGATAATTCCATTTGAGAGCAACTGCTTCACGGTATTATGTCTACGACGAATATGTCTAGACTTACCGTTGTATATCACATTTTGTGCCCTAGATATAGCTGCTTGATTGTCGCAGTGTATACATATAGCGGGCACTGGCTTTTGCCACAATGGTATATCTTCTAAGAATTGTCGAAGCCATTCTGCTTCTTCTCCAGCCTTATCTAAGGCTATGAATTCCGATTCCATAGTGGAACGGGCAATACTTGTTTGCTTTAAAGATTTCCATGATACCGCTGCTCCTGCTAGAGTAAATACGTATCCGCTAGTTGATTTTGATTCCTCAGAATCTGCAATCCAATTAGCATCACTGTATCCTTCCAGTACAGGAGGATACTTTCCATATCTCAAGGCATATTCCTTGGTATGTGATACGTAACCCAATACTCGTAGTAGAGCGGTCCAATGTAGATCACTAGGATTACTAGTATATCTACTCAACTTGCTTACAGCGTAAGCAATATCGGGTCTAGTGCAATTCATTAAATACATTAGACTTCCGATAATCTGCGAATACTCCAACTGGCGTATTCCAGTTCCTGTATTCTTATGAAGGTGGACGTGTGGGAGAAAAGGATTTGTATTCTCTTTTATCCCATGATCCTTGAATCTTTCTATCATCTTATCCACGTAGTGAGATTGAGATAGACTAATTCCATCTGGTGTTCTAGTAATTTTAATTCCTAAAATTACATCAGTAACCCCCAGATCCTTCATATCAAAACTGTTGGATAACATTCTTTTAGTGGACTTAATAATCTCAATATTAGTCCCAAGTATCAACATGTCGTCTACATAAAGACAGACAATGATACATGCATCTCCAACTGTTTTCGTGTAAACACACTTATCGCATTCATTGATAGTGAATCCATCTTTGATCATGACACTATCAAATTTCTCATGCCATTGTTTTGGAGCCTGCTTTAAACCGTATAAGGATTTTACCAATTTACACACCTTGTGTTCTTGGCCCTTGACTTTAAATCCTTCTGGATGCTCCATATATATTTCTTCACTTAATTCACCATTTAAGAATGCAGTCTTGACATCCATTTGATGGATATCTAAGTTGTGCAATACTGCAATCGCAATCAACATCCGAATGGACGTTATTCTTGTTACTGGTGAATAAGTATCGAAGTAGTCAAGTCCTTCTTTTTGTCGATAACCCTTGGCTACTAATCTAGCCTTGTACTTATCGATAGATCCATCGGGTTTTAATTTTCGTTTGAAAATCCACTTACACCCAATTGGTTTACTTCCAGGAGGTAAGTTTACCATTCCCAAGTATGATTACTTAGTATGGATTCTATTTCGCTATTTATAGCTTCTTTCCACATTTGTGCTTCTGGGTTTGACATAGCCTCTTTAAATGTTTGAGGCTCGCTCTCAATAGTGTATGCTATGAAATCTGGACCAAAAGATTTTGAGATTCTAGATCTCTGACTTCTTCTTGGTTCAATTTCCGCATTTACAATTGGTTCCTCGGGGCTTTCGTCCCTGAACGCCATCTCGTGTGTTCTTTTCCAGAAGTCTTATCTGCTTCCCGTTTGTACGGAAAGATATCTTCAAAAAACACAGCATCTCGAGATTCGATAATCATGTTTACATGAATATCAGGTATTTCTGATTTATGAACCAGAAACCTATAGGCACTACTATTCAAGGCATAGCCTATGAATACGCAGTCTATAGTTTTTGCTCCCAACTTAGTCTTTTTGGGTAATGGTGCCAGCACCTTTGCAAGGCACCCCCACATTTTGAGGTAATGGTAGGAAGGTGTCCTTCCATGCCATAACTCGAATGGTATTAGACCAAGTTTCTTGTGGGGTACTCTATTTAGAATATGATTTGCAGTTAATAGAGCTTCCCCCCACAAGTTCTGCGGAGCTCCAGAATTTACGAGCATGAAATTAACCATCTCCTTCAAAGTTCTGTTCTTCCGTTCAGCAATTCCATTCTGCTGAGGAGTGTATGGTGCTGTAGTTTGATGTATTATACCAAAACTAGCACATAACTCACTAAAATCATTTGATTCATATTCTCCGCCTCTATCGGATTTTAGAATCTTGATTTTCTTGTTGAGTTGATTCTCAACTTCGGCTTTATATGTTGTAAACATATTTATTGCCTCATCCTTACTGTTCAAAAGATACACATAACAGTATCTTGTACAGTCATCGATAAAAGTAATGAAATACTTTTTAACCGCCTCTAGTTGGCATAAACTTCAAGTCACATAGATCGCTATGAATTAACCCTAAAGGTTCTGTATTTCGATCTATTGAGTGAAATGAATTTTTAGCCAACTTGGCCTCAACACAAACCTCACACTTGCGAATTTCTTCCAAGTTGAGTTTAGGAATATATCCCAGATTAGACAAGTTTTTCAAAGACTTGTAATTTACATGCCCTAATCTAGCATGCCACAAAATAGGAGACTCAAGCAAATAAACAGAAGAATTTTCTTTATTTATAAGCTTCGGGTACAGATACACAGACTTTTTGTCTACCACTGCAACATTGTCTTTAAAAAGACAATCAACAAGATTCTTGTTTTGTTTGAGACGGCTGCGACATTCATTCGCCTTATGCCCCTCTTTGTTGCAGATGTAGCAAGTTCCCTTGAAGCGCATGTTCTTGCCTTCTTGGACCTTGCCTTTGTACCCCTGGGAAGTCTTCTTCCGCTTTAAGCCTTTGGAAGTAGACGCTTTCCCCTTTGAGTCTTCGATCACATTGGCTTTTGCTTCGTAGGAGTTCTTACTGCTCCTTTTCTCGGACTTTCTGTTGTCCTCCTCAATACGAAGCCTCACAATGAGATCCTCCAACTTCAACTCCTTTCGCTTGTGCTTAAGGTAGTTCTTGAAATCTCTCCACGCAGGTGGGAGTTTCTCCACGATAGTAGCAACCTGAAAATTTTCAGGTAGGATCATACCTTCGGCTTCTATCTCATGCAAGATAAGTTGGAACTCTTGCACCTGACTGATTACAGTCTTGCTGTCCACCATTTTGTACTCCAGAAATCGTCCAACGACGAACTTCTTGGTACCAGCATCCTCAGTCTTGTACTTCTTGTCAAGACTGATCCATAACTTCTTTGCCGTTGTGATAGGACTGTAGACATTGTAAATAGAGTCATCCAGTCCATTTAAAACATAATTTCGGCAAAGGAAGTCACATTGAGTCCATGCATCAGTTGCAGGCTCTGGTGGATCTTCTTCCAGGAATCTGGCCAGATGAAGAGTGGTCAAGTAGAAGAGCATCTTCTGTTACCACCTCTTGAATTCTGTGCCATCAAATTTTCCTGGCTTCTCCGGCTTCGGGTTAGGAAGTGGAGTAGGCATCAATGCTTGTAGCATGTTATGTGCCTTACTTGAGCTATCTTGATTAGTCTCAGACATCTTCTGCAAGTTCAAGCAGAACAGAAGTAAGAAACAATAATTGTCTTAAGATTGTTGGTATCCTGCTTAACAAGAATCAATCTGACAACTAATCAAGATCACTGAGATATCAACAATCTAATTGGCCAGGTCGGCAAATATCAGGTGGGAGGTTTTCCGTTCAATAGAACGTTCCTTAATTTAAGAACCACCTTTCAATTTCCTTCCTTGGTTTAAGCACCAATTAGACTGAATCCAAGTCAGTCTCGATATACTGTAAAGTATATCCCCTGTATAAAGGACTTAATCCACTTATACAGTAACACTTAGACTAAATCTAAGTCAATCTCGATATACTGTAAAGTATATCCCCTGTATAAAGGACTTAGTCCCCTTATACAGTATTTGAAGTGAGGTACGCTTACAGCGAATCTCCTTAAGACAATTACGTCCCCCGCACCGGTGCTAACGGGATAATGGACGCTGGTCTCCCAAGATACAACACTTCTTCACGGTATTTGGATAGCACTACCAAATTACCGTACGGTCGAACCGTAGTCAACCAGTACCTACACAGGATTAGCAAAACAGCGGTATAACGACAAATTTCAAATGAATATTTGTCTTACTCTTTTGGAGGAACACCCACTGTTGAGGACGTAGGAAGGTTGAAGAATTTTGACAGAATCTCCTTTAGGAAGTTGCTTTGGATTCCCACTTCACTTGGAAGTCGCTCTGGAAGTCGTGGATTCCCACTTCGCTGGAGCCCAGTTCAGAACCGAAGTCAGAACTTTTAGAGAGAGAGAGAGAAATCTCAGATTTGGTGTGTATTAAAATGAGAACTTGGAATGCTTTATATAGCATTCCAAAAGGGGCCTTCAGGTCTGAACCCAACCAAAGGCTGCACCCTTTGGTCTGCCAACTGGTTCGCACCCTTTGGTCTGCCAACTGGTTCGCACCCTTTGGTCTGCCAACTGGTTCGCACCCTTTGGCCTGCCAACTGGTTCGCACCCTTTGGCTTGCCAACTGGTTCGCACCCTTTGGCGGATCGGTTCAGATCCTGACAGCGGAGCGGGCAGTCCAACAGGTTCGTAACCTGTTGGTGGATCGGGTCCGGTCTGGTTTGGAAGTGGATCTGGTTCGGATCATACCTTGAGACCCAATTCAAAAAGAACCAGGCCAGGTAGGGAACCCGAACTCACTCAGACCCAACCCAAACCCAAACCCGAGCCCGAGCCCGAGCCCGGCCCCGGCTCCGGCTCCGGCTCCGGCTCCGGCCGGCCGCCGCCGCCGCCAGCGGCGGCGCGCGCGCACATACGTGCATAGTTCTCTCCTTTTCGCGCGCGAAAACTCCAAGTACCCAAAGGGCACGCCCTTTGTTCTCAATTTTCTCTATATATACACCACAAACTTCCATCCCACGGCCAATGTGGGACTAAATGCTTTAAGCTACCTTTAGTCCCGTTTTGGCTTTGAATTAGGCAATCTTTGGACTTGAATATCTCATTCATTCGAAGTCGGAATTGAACATGTGAATATACCACGTTCATCACAAATGGAAGGAGAACACACTCCAACCATCATCCGGTTGATTCCATCAACGGATCTTGCCATAATTCAACTCGAAGATTCACCTTTATATTCTTCAATTCCAACACTCAACACCCCTCCTCGCTGCCTAAAGCCACTACCGACACCATCTCCTGATATCTCTACCTCTCCATCTGCAACCTTCTTGCCCATCCTCCTCTTCTTCTCATTTTTTGCAGCAACCTCACCACTATTCCCACTGTCACACTCTGCCTTGATTGGCTGCTGCATTGCCTCCACTTGCACCCATAGCGAGCCCAACCACCACCACCACGGCCTGCATTGTACGACTTTGCCCGCTTGCCTGCCACCAATCTCATTCTCAACCCACCACCACTTGCTCTGCCACCAATACCCTACCCGAAACCTTAACTTACCTCACCTTCTTCTTCCTCCAGTTGTTGTCGCCACCTGAACCCGCACGTCACCCTTCTTCACCGCCTTGGTTCAGTCGTGCCAGTCCCACCTCCACCGCTTAGTTCAGTCGTTCCAGTGTGACCTCCACCACCATGGCTCAATTGAGTCGAGGTCTAGACTCGACGGATCGATTTTCCCCAACGTCGGGGTAATGATGGAGACATCTAGTGCTTTATTTAGCTTCTCTTAGTTGGTTTAACAGTTGTTTAATTTTAACTTGTTTTAACTTTCTTTTAGTCCCACATTAGTTGTGGTGGGAAATCTCCTATGATGTGGGCCTGTATACGGTCAAGACTACTATTGCTTTTGGGAGTTGATAATTATGATTAAAATGGAAAAATTCTACTCACACATGCCCTCTTTACTGTCTATACCCACCCCTAAAATGATTTTTTGAATTACAATTTTACTCATAGATAAAAGTCTATAATTCTCTCTAATTTTTCCCTCATTTCCTCTTCAAGGATCTTAGCATTTTTCTTTCTGCACTCTTATTAAATTCTCTCTAAACTCTAAAACTCTTCTTCCTCTCTAAGCATTTAATTGAATTGTTTTAATTTCAGAATCGTTGTACCTAGATAAAGCTAATTTAGGTAAACCTCAAACCCTAATTTAGCTAGTCCTCAAACCCTAACTCAGGTAACATACGCAGATGAAGGTAATTTTGCTACCTTCATCGCCCCAGATTATGTTGACAGCTCTGGTGTTGAGGGCTAATGCGTGCTTCGCATCTTCTTCCCACTGCACGAATTGTTGGCCCGGAGGCCTTCCTCTCTAGTTTTGATGATGATTAACTCATATAGTTATGTTTACTAATAATCTTGTGATTTTAGTTTCAGATCATGTAACAAGATATTAGTTCGTGATTGCTTCAAAAAGAGGAGTTTGGAAGCTTTCACATGGTGATTCCAGGGCCAGAACATCAAGATCTTACATAGCCTAGCTCGTGGATCACGGTTTGGATCGAGTCGGCTTGAAGATGGAAGATCATCAAGAAGACTTAGGTATCCTAATTTAGTTTAGTGTGTTTTAGATCCATTTGTAAAGCTTAGTATAGTTGATATGCTCAAGTGCATAACATACACGTTTTATGGTTTTTCGATTTTTAGTTTAACCGATATTTGTTTTCATGAATAGATTGATCAAAACAAGTTTACTTTATTTTTATGTATATTAGATGTGTTCTATATACATACATGCTTACATGACTTAAACAAACTTATTTTGACTTTCCTATTCATGTATTGAAAAATCCAAGTTTGATAAAATACAGTTTTTAGTTTTTGGTAAATATGATAAAACACAAAAATGGTTTCATATGCTTGATATTTGAGTTGAAATGTTTATCACATGTTTATATATCAATGCAAAATGTTAAAACTATTTTTGGGGATTTTTATATATTTTATAAGATTTATTAAAGTATTTTTAACCCCAGTTTCTGACTCAGGACAGTGGCTGACAGGCCAGTCGGTCGACCGCACGGTCGACCGAATCAAGGGCCGGTCGACCCAGCGGTTGATCGAAGTGCACAGCCTTGTGCACGTCTGGCAGACACATGGGCCGGTCGACCGGTCGGTCGACCAGACCAGAGAGCTTTGCTCTCTGTATCTGGGCGGTCGACTGGAAGCCCCAACGGTCATATTTATGACCGTTGGCGGTCGACCGGCCGGTCAACCGCCAGCCTGTCAGGCTGACAGATCAGCCTAACGGCTAGTTTTCTTTTGGGCCTATAAATACCCCATCTCTTTAGGATTTTTACCAAGATTTTTAGAGCCAAAATTTTCAGACTTTCTCTAATGTTTTAAACAAGTTTTCATAAGAGTTTTCTGCCAAAAGATCAATCTTTATGTTGTTTTAGAGTTTTTGAAAAAATCAAAGAAAATAGAAAAATTGTGAGATTTACTTTGTTCTTCATTTCTATCTTTTACCAAGAGTTTTCCCAAGTATTTTTCTTTGAGTTTTTGTTTTCCAAACTCAAGTTTTTCTACACTTGAGCTATATCTTCTATCCTAATCTATTAGGATCTTTGTTTGTGGAAAAAGAGAAGTGTTTGAGGTTGATTAAGCCTCCAAGTTGTAAACACTCTTGCTTTTGTTGTATCCCTCTTTGGTAGAGATTGATCGGGTGATTGGTTTGCTCCCTCTTGGTAGAGGTTGAGATTGTGGTTTACTCCCTCTTGGTGAGGTGGAGTTGGAGTTAGTTTGTATCCCTCAAGTGTGAGGTGGATTGGTTATTGTTTGGCTACGGGCCTACCCCTCGGTTGTGAGGTGGTGTTTGAGAGCGGAGTTCGGTACTCCCTTTGTTGTAACAAATCCTCCTTGGTGGAGGTTCCCTCGGTGGGAGTCCTCGGTGGACAAGATAGTGGATTAGAAATCCTTCTCGGTGAAGGCGGGGACGTAGAGCTAGGGGCTCGAACCTCGAAACAGATTTTTGTGTTTGCGTTTGATCCATTGTCTCTCTAACCCTCTCTCTTTATTTTTTGCAAAGCATCATTCATATCATCATATCATATTTGCATGTGTTGCCTTGCATATTTCATATTGCCTATCTCTTGTATGCTTGATTTGATTGTGCGTGCCTCACTTGTACTTAACCACAAGAGCTTTATATAGCACCTCAACCCTTATCTAGGGGAATAAAGAGGAGTTAGTCCAGAGCCCTTTACGGGAAATTCGGCTACACTTGTTGGTTGTATTAAGTGTGATTGCAAAATTGTTTTAGCCTCCGCATTTAGTTTCTAGATTAGCATTTACACCTATTCACCCCCCCTCTAGGTGTTTTTCAATTGGTATCAAAGCCTACGCTCTTGATACTTTAGGCTTAACCTCCTAGGAGTGAGATCCTTTTGTTTGCTAATCTTCATCTGCATTTGTTTGTTTGCACACATATAGTTTGGACCCATGGCCTTCATGACCCCACCTATGTTTGACCCTTCCAACATTCTTGTTTGGAAGACTAAGATGTCCATCTATTTACAAACCCTAGGATATAAGGTTCACCTTGCCATTACCAAGGAATCCTACCTTAGTGATAGCAAGCATATAGGGGCCAATGCACAAGCCCTTGAGGCCATTAGAAGCACGCTACCTAAAGAATATCTTATGCATGTTTCTAACCTTGATTCCGCCTTCGCAGTGTGGAACAAGTTGACAACCACCACCACCTCCAAGCTTCAATTGCAAATCCAACCGGAGAAATCTAGTGGAGAATCCGACTCTCAATGCTTCATGATCCAAGGGAATGACTCCCTTGAGGTACAATCGGAATCTCAACTAGATAGTTTTGATTCTAGTTCTTCATGTGATGAGAATATTGATGCCCATTCCTTGAATGAAGAACTTTCTATTGTTAGTGAAAAATTAATTGAAAAATATAAGATTTTGAAAAAGAAAAATCTAGGCCTTAACAATGATAATAAAAATTTGATTTCTAGACTTAACAATATTTTTGCAAGAGAAAGAGGAGATTTCTAATGAGAGGGATTCATTAAAATCTCAACTTGATCTTGCACTAAAAGAAAATAATTTTTTGAAATCTAAAAATGATTGTAATGATGTTTTGAATAAAAATAAAGTTTTAACTTCAAAAATTGATTTTGTTGTAAAAATAATGATTCCTTGAAAAAGGAAATTGATTTCATTACAAAAGAATTAGAAATTTGTTTAAAGAAAAATAAATCTTTGAAAAATGATTTAGATGCTCATGTTTGTCATGCTAGGGTAGTTTCACCTAGTTTACCTATTGCATGCTCCACTTCTTTTATAATTAAAAATGATATAAATTTGTTGAAGAAGAATATGGATTGTTTGGGCTCCACTTTGAGCCAATGTGTTTCTAGTCATTCACGTTTGGAAATTTTGTTTCGAAAGAAATGAGTTCCATCTTTGCATGCACACCCTCCACGGCATACACATGCTCCTCACGGACACCATCACACTATGTATGCTCATGTGTACACTTGTACACATTGTGGACGTAAGGGCCACCTTGCTAAATTTTGCTATGATCGTACACATGTTTCTAATTTAGCAAATAATTTTATTTGGGTTAGAGAAGGTACTAACCCCCATGGACCCAATAAGATATGGGTACCAAAGACCACCCCTCTTATGTTTGATGTAGGTGTGGGCTCTCGCATGACGTGAGAGTAGCCGTACCTTGGAGTGGATGCGTTCCGAGCCTCATGATAATTATTTGGATGCATCACTTTCAAGGGAAGTTTGGTGGATAGGACCACCTAGTTTTGGAGACATGGAGAAGTTGCCTCATAGGTTTTGGTAACGGTCTCTTACTCCTTATTTAATTATGCATGCTTTTCATATTCATTATTTATAGCATGTTTTGATGTTTATAGATTATTATGTTCATGCCATGATTATTAGACCCTTGACATGCATGTATAGCCTTTTGAGACACCCATGTTTAATATGGATCATTATTTTAGTGTTCTCACCTTTGTTTAGCTATCATGTTTATCATAGCTCTAATAACATATGGATTTACATAATAATCATGTTTATGTTTTTCATGTTCATTCATATCTTGTTTTTATGCTTCATGCGTTGATTACATGTTTAGATGTTAGTTTTCATTAAAACTTGGTATATACTTGTACATATAGTGGGCCACAAATAAATCTATATATGTTTGAGCTTGAATGCTTATTTGAACCCATTAGATGTGCTAGTATAGTCTAGTTTTGATGATCCATGCATTTTAAACTTGTATTCCCTTTTTGGAATTGTTTTATGATTTTTGTTTAACTTCATGTATATGTCTATTTTATCCAAACTATTGTTTATACATATCCATCCTTTTGAGCCACGTGCCTTCATGCATATATCTTTGTGGACTCGTTGTGTTTGGATATGTATGTATACCTTAGTTTGTATAAGACATACATATGCCTTGAAGATTAAATAAGTTTTTGATGATTTTCTTGTTTTCAAGGAATATTGAGCTTATTGTCCATCTTTCATGATTATGATCTTCACATCTTATTTGTACACTCACATTTATTGTTTACTCATGTTTTGTTTTCATGAGTCATATTTATACTTAATTGGCTTAGAGTGTTGATTATCATGTGGATTTCATGTTTCATGAAAAATAATTTTGTTTTATTCCTTACTTGAAGGATTTCTACTAGTTTACAAATTTTTCATATAACTAGTTACTGTATTCTTCGTTATGGTAGAGATTTTCAAACATACTTTATTTCTCAAACCTATTTTTGAAAACCCTACCTTCCAAGGGTGGTTGGATGGGAGATCATGCTCATGTATGCTTTATAGTGAAAATCATTTTAAACTTGAACATGAATGGGTGGTAGGTTATATGAGATTACACTTGATATTATTGTTGTTTCAATTGGTATCATTAAATTCTTTCAATTGCTATCAATTTTGATCTTCTTGTATACTCATATGTGTTTATGTATGTATGCTTTCAATTCTAATGGTATCAATTTCTATTGGTATCTAATTTTTCATACATATATGTTTTATTTGTGCTTATTATATCCCTATATCTTGAGCACAAATTTTGTTTATGCTAAGCTTGAATTGCTAATGACTATCATATTTCAATTGATTAGTTTTCAATTGGTATTCTTAAACAAGCTTATGCAGGTGTTTAGTTTGTATTTCATAAAGGGGAGAAAATTCGATTTTTATATTTCAATTGGTATTTGTATTTCCACTCCCTTACTTTATGATAGAAAATAAAATTTTCAAATTGAAATCATATTGCTTAAAAAAAAAATACTCTCTTTTGATATCAAAATGTTTATTTGAATAATTTAAATTGGTATCACAAAATTTTGTTTAAAGAAAATATTCAAAAGTTTTTGATTTGTATTGCCTATATGCAAGGAGAGCTTAACATCTCTTCTACATATAGATTCATGATGAGTGTATCTTGTATTGAGGAGCTTGACAACTCTTCTTTATGTGGTACACGTGTGTAGGGGGAGCTTCACATCTCCTCTTATGCATTGCATAATGTGCGTTATGTGAATTAGGGCTTGTCATCCCTCCTTTATGTAATGTATCAATGTAGGGAAGCTTCACATCTTCCTCTTCATGAATGTATATAGCATATACCATTTATTTATTGATCTATGTTTCAATTTCAATTGGTATCAAGATGCTATCTTTGACATATATTTTAATTGATATCTTAATTGATTGTAACCCCTTATTGATATTCTTTTTGTTTAGACAAAAAGGGGAGAACATTGTTTTTATTGTTTTTTACCCCTTTGTTGATTCCTTGTTTCGAACAAAAAGGGGAGAAAAATTTTTTGTTTTGCTTTTTCTTTTACCCCTTTATTGATGATTGACAAAAAGGGGAGAATTATTTGAGAGTTTAACATGCATATAAAACTTGTATAGAACTCAAAATATTCATTGGTACATTTTTTTTTATATGCATATTTATGGTTTTGCATGCATATATATTAAGTTTAATTGGTATCTAGAGCATGTTTATTTGCTTTTGAAAATTTATATGCATATTTATGGTTTTGCATATATATTAAGTTTAATTGGTATCTAGAGCATGTTTATTTGTTTTTGAAAATTTCATTGGTATCCAGAGCCTTTTATTATTTATGCATATCTATGCATGTTTCATGTTTCATAATTCATTGCATATTTATGTTTATTTGTTTATGCATGAGTTAAGGGGGAGCTTCTTTAAAGCTTAACTTTAATCCATGCATATATAACTCCATGAGTTTTGTCATCATCAAAAAAGGGGAGATTGTTGGCCCGGAGGCCGTCCTCTCTAGTTTTGATGATGATTAACTCATGTAGTTATGTTTACTAATAATCTTGTGATTTTAGTTTCAGATCATGTAACAAGATATTAGTTGGTGATTGCTTCAAAAGAGGAGTTTGGAAGCTTTCACATGGTGATTCCAGGGCCAGAACATCAAGATCTTACATAGCCTAGCTCGTGGATCACGGTTTGGATCGAGTCGGCTTGAAGATAGAAGATCATAAGGAAGACTTAGGTATCTTAGTTTAGTTTAGTGTGTTTTAGATCCATTTGTAAAGCTTAGTATAGTTGATATGCTCAAGTGCACAACACACACGTTTTATGGTTTTTTCGGTTTTTAGTTTAACCGATATTTGTTTTCATGAATAGATTGATCAAAATAAGTTTACTTTGTTTTTATGTATATTAGATGTGTTCTATATACATACATGCTTATATGACTTAAACAAACTTATTTTGACTTTCCTATGCATGTATTGAAAAATTCAAGTTTGATAAAATACAGTTTTTGGTTTTTGGTAAATATGATAAAACACAAAAATGGTTTCATATGCTTGATATTTGAGTTGAAATATTTATCACATGTTTATATATCAATGCAAAATGTTAAAACTATTTTTGGGGATTTTTATATATTTTACAAGATTTATTAAAGTATTTTAACCCCAGTTTCTGACCCAGGACAGTGGCTGACAGGCCAGGTCGGTCGACCGCACGGTCGACCGAACCAAAGGCCGGTCGACCCAGCGGTCGACCGAAGTGCACAGCCTTGTGCACGTCTGGCAGACACATAGGCTTGTCGACCGGTCGGTCAACCGGACCAGAGAGCTTTGCTCTCTGTATCTGGGCGGTCAACCGAGCGGTCGATCGGAAGCCCCAACGGTCATATTTATGACCGTTGGCGGTCGACCGGCCGGTCGACCGCCAGCTGATTAGACGGGAAAGGTGTTGTATTGTGGAGTATAATTTGCACACAAAATATATTCAATAAAAAGAGATAAGGTTTAGAATCAACCTTAGGTGCTTTGATCACTCCACAAATGTATTCCAAATGATTAATGTACCCTTTCCTATCTCCGTTATAGCATGGGCTATACCGAGTCGATTCTCAGGGAGAGCTTGCGATGGAAGCGTTACGGTTGGTAGTGAAGAAAAGAAAACAAAGATTCTTCTTTGTCTTAAAAGAATAAAAACAAATTGGAAAAAGAAATGAAAGAATAGATGGATATGTTCATGATGGAAAATGAAAAGAAATCAAAACAAGATTGGCTTTTGGATTAACACTAAAAGAGAGAAAACTTTGAAAAGACTCTTAGAATGAGAAGATCATGACTAGCTAACCTTACTACCTTACTAAAACTTACTAAACTCCGTGATGGTGAATGCATGCCTCATGTTGATTCATCGGCAAAGATTTGTCTTGCGTGTTGGTCTAATTACTTTCCCACTTGGATGACGGGTGATCATTCTTGGACTTGTCTTGTAGCCTCATAGATGTCATTGGCCTACAAATTAGACTTTCAATAATGGAATCAAAAGAGCTACACTCAAGGGATGCTAAGGAAGAAGATACAACATTCATTAATGGAAGTAAAGAAGTTGTACAACAAATAGCATATTGGTGATCCATCTCCATGTTCCATCAAGGCACTTGTTCTAGACAAGGCTCTAAATGAGGCACACATGAATCATATGGAGAATTACAACAAGATACTTGCCAAGCATGAAAGTAACCCATCGGAGAAGAGAAGATCATACACTTTGCAAGATTAAAGATAGCAATCACCCATGAGTTAGTAGTTAGCAAGGTAAGTTGTTAGCTAGCCATGAGAAGAAAGAATTAGCTACTAGCCATTAGAAAAGCAAAACAAAGCATGAATAAAATTGCAAGTAAAGTAAAACTAGAAGTAAAGAAAGCAAGAGTTACTAGAAAATGCTCAAGTAGAGAAGAAGAGAATGGATCAATCCTTACTTCACAAGTTGTCACTCCTCGATGTACACAAGCTCTCTCTCTCTCTTACAACTCTCTTTTGCAGAATTTCTAGGGAAGAAGGAGGAGATCTAAAGAACTAAATCCTAGAGAAAAAATACAAAATTACAAAGCTTTATCCTATCATCTCTCCTCTTCTGTTCAGTCTTTACTCGCAGGTCCAGGTGCAGTATTTATAGGCCTCAGAGAGAAGGATCTAGAGCCCTGGTTGTTGGAGAGAAATCCGGGCTTCAACAACCTTACAACTGCCGCAGATTTGCGGCAAAATCACATAAATTGCGGCATAATCTGGGCCGTTCAGGCCAGATTTTCTGGTACAGGGTTGTTATGAGTTTGTTATCCACGTGGCCTTCTGGAAGATTGAGTTGGCGCGAGGATCTCTCCTGATTCTGGATTCAAACTTGGGCTCTTTTGGGCTTTGTATTAATCTCTTTAATTATTGCTAATTAAAGAGATTTTGGGCCTTTTCTCTTTTAAGATGTGGACCTGCAAAAATAGAGAGAAGATGATCAAAAATCATATTTTTATTGACAATTTGCATGGTATGAAAGCGGTAAAATATGCAAATATGTATAACAATCACACCCCCATACCTAACTTTTGCTCGTCCCGAGCAAAACAAAGAAAAGAAAAACTATACTACCAATTTATTACACCACTTTCGCAGGTGACGCGATTGCACTGAGCACGTGCAACAAGCCGTTAAACCTCTAGGTTACCCCTAGAGGAGGAGTGTTGTCTCCTGAGGGTTTTCAGCGGATTACACCCACAAAATCCATAAAGAAAAATAAAAAGGGTTAGTGAAAATTTTGATCCATGTTTTAAAGATTCTAACTTGAGTTATAGGTTTCAGGTTACCCTAAACTTGTCATTCCTCTTATAAGCGTCTATTTGGAGTTTTGTTATCAACTTAGGTTAAGATTTTAAGGAAAAGATCAAAAACCAGATTTTGCATCAATCCTAGGATATATACATCTATAAATATGAAGGATCTTTCTTAGACTAAGTTCATTTATTTACTATATATATATATTTTTTTTCTTTTTTTCTTTTTTTTTTATATATACAATTTTTATTTATTTACATTTCCTTAGCATCCTTAGGCTTTCTAGTTTACCCTTGTAACGAGTCTCTTACCGATGACTCCCAAACCAGACGGTCTTAGGGCACCAGATGAGAAAACATCCCTCAGGTTCGATGACTCAAGTAAACTAGGCCACGAAGGAATTTAAGGACTTAACCACCTTTAGGCGTGATCGGCAATGCTTCTTGAGGCACGGCTAACCAGCTTAGTTAGTGGCTAAGTATTTATTATTTATTTATGTACATCTTTTTTTTTCTTTTATATTATTATTTTTTATTATTATATATATATGTAAATAAAATCACAAAGTCCTTGATTAATCCTTCAATATGTTTAATGTATATATCCTAAAGAAAGAATTAAAATCTAGTAATTTTTCTAATCCTTTATTACTTAACCTAAAAATCTAACAAAACTCCTCTTTTCAACTTATAATTAGAAATCTTAGTTAAGAGCTTCCTTAATCCCTAAATTTCAAGTTTGATTCTTTAAACATGGATCAAGAATTTCCTTTTTTTTATTTTTTTTATTTTTCTAAAAGAAAAAGTAAAATCTAAAAGAAAGTAGAAAATCTATAAGAAAGGTAAAATCTAAAAGAAAATAAAAGACTTAAAAAGAAAATGAAAAATCCTAAAAATAAAAAGACCTAAAAAGAAAATGAAAAATCCTATGTTAGAAGCTACCCCCCATACCTATCTCATGCATTGTCCCCAATGTATGCAAGATAAAAAGATGCATGAAATAGGTAAAAGGTACAACACTACTCCCTCCGTCGCTTTGGACCCGCAGTGGTGCTAGGTCCAGCCGACTGTGATCTCCTCAACGCTGCCTCCAGACTATCTAACCGAGAGGATTGCTCCTCTACCTTCTTCCTCAGCCTCACTTGTCCCCTAAAGATTTTCTTCATACCCTTCCAGATGGAAGACATGAAAGCTCGTGACTCTGCTGGGGGATCATGCCTCCAAAACTTAGGTTCATCTTCTTCCTCAAGACTCTCCTCAGAAGAGGACTCTACCGGTACATCCTCGGGCTGGACAGTAGGAGTCCAGACCGCGTGCAAACAACTATTATACGAACTGGTAGGTCTCTCAGGTGCAACAAACACTCGGTCGAATGAATCAAAGACATCGTCTGGTAGGAAAGTTCTACATAGACGTGTAATCAAGATAGGATGGGAGTATTTGGCACCCCTAGTGCGTGAGGAATTGGCTATGAGTGCGTGGAAGATGACCTTATTTAAACAAACTGTGTGTTGACGAGTCATTAAATCATGTATAATTTGTAACACAGGTCTGTTAAATGAAGAGGTGTGGTCTAGCCCTAAAATGTTGCGTTGAATCCAACGTCCAACGCAGTGAATATTTCTAAACGTGGTGCTAGCCTTCAGCCCACGATCCTGCTCAGTACAACGAGCCCCCATAACAGTCATATACTCAATCAATGGGAGAGGCTCGCTGTGTTGTGTGATGGTTGGAACAGTAGTGACTTCCTCAAGAAGAGGAAGCGTGACAAGTAAGTCTCCTGTGGGCATGTGTACAGTAAACTGATACGTTTGTGGATCAATCGATGCTTGGTCAATGTGAGTGTAAAACATTGTCACCAATTCGGGACAATAAAAGGCATCAGTCTCAGAGTTGTCATACACTAACGTATACCAATTCCAAGCCCTAATTCTCTCTAGAAACACATACCCATATCCATTTGCATCACTCAATATTTTTTCGAAGTCTTTCTCAATAAAAATAGATGGTGCCATGATATGAATTAGAAACAAAGCAATGAAAAGAAGAGATCTGAATTCGAACCGCCCCCGGAATTCGTGGGGGGAAAAAGTTCGATCTCTGCAGTGGGTACAGGAGAGTCTGAATGAAGATGTAGCACCAGATCGGCTGGAAGTGCGTGAGATCGACTGGTTCAGAACTTGACGGCACCTAGGAAGCTTCAGAAAAGCCGCAGAATCTCGGCAAAAGTCGCAGGAACGCGGCAAAACAAAGAGATCTGAGGGGAGGAAAAGTTGCAGAGTGCGGCGCTCTGGAAGAGAGTTATAGATCTGAGATGATTTTTTCTTGTGAGGGAGAAGGGTCGGGCAGAGTAAGTATTTATAGGAGGGAAAAACCAAGAGATTTCCACTTCTATCCCTAGGTCAAAAGGAATTTTACCAACTTTAGAATTTGTAGTTTTGAAAAGAGAGTTTGACTCTTGGGAAGTTGTAGTGACCTAGGACTTTGGCATTTTTGAAAGAAGGAGTTTTGAAGAAACCTAGGAACTTCAAATTTGGTGGAACTCTTGTTAGAAATCCCTTATCTTTTTTTTTTATTTTTTTTTATTTTTATTATTATTATTTATTTACAAAATTATAAAATGAAAGAAAAAAAATATTTACAAAGATTATGTACAAGTGGGTTCACTGCCTGGGTTATCTTTTGGCCGTTTCCCTCTGGCCCGTTTCCCGTCATTCCAGTGTGTTCTCTTTCGCGGGTTTAATTGGGAAACGTGTCGCATTATATTCTTAACCCTCGGCATTTCCAGTTTTAATTCATTGTTGTCCATCCATATCTCACCATTTTGTTCACTCAAGAATTCCTCCTTACCACCTTTTTTTATTCAGCATATCTTTTTGTCCATTATTCAGAAATTCAAGCTCATCTCCAAATAATTCTTCGAAGCTCATGTCAACATCCTCTTTCAAAAGTGTACAATCAGCTAACCTACCCCGAGTGGACTCATCTAGACACATGATCTCATCAGCAAACAGGTCTTCAAAGGATATATCAATCGGAGGTTCAGATACAGTCAGAGTTGGCTCTGTGAAAGTTAAAATATCCAAATTAACTTTCCCCTTTTGAAAGGGTACTCGGGTAAGAGAATCACCAGATTGTGACTCATCTTTTGGATCTTCACCTTCTTCCTCACAATTGTTACTAATGAAGCTAACCTCAAATGTTTGATCTTTTGTTTTACGAGGTTGTGTGTGGAAGACATTGTGTTCATGAGTCATGTTACCAAAGTTTAACCTCATTGATCCATTCCGGCAATTAATGATGGCATTTGCAGTAGCCAGGAATGGTCGTCCCAAAATGACAGGAATTTGAGCCCTTTGATTGGAATTTGACACAGGTTTTGTTTCAAGGACTACAAAGTCAACAGGATAAATGAATTCCCCAACTTTGACAAGGACATCGTGAATTTCCCCCTGGGGTCTAGTGACAGAGCGATCAGCCAATTGGATAGTCATTTGGGTAGGACGGAGATCACCTAACCCTAATTGTTGGTACACAGAGAAAGGCAGGAGATTGATGCTGGCCCCAAATCAAGAAGTGCCCTATTAATGGTAGTCTGTCCTATGATGCATGAAATGGTGGGGCTCCCTGGGTCTTTGTATTTAACAGGAATTGGACCATTGAGCAGCTCATTGATGGAAGATGCTAGGAAGACTTTTTTAGGGACTTGTGTTTTCCTCTTCTTGGTGCACATTTCCTTTAAGAATTTAGCATATGATGGCACTTGTTGTATGGCATCAAGAAGAGGGACATTGATTTGGACCTTATTGAACATTTCTTTTATCTTCTCCATGTGAGCATTTGTCTTGGGATTCTTAAGCCTATTTGGAAATGGTACAACAGGCTTATAAGTTTGCTCATCTACCTTTTCTTTCCCCTTGGCTTTTGAAGTGGATGGCTCTGAACTAGGGGATGGTTTGTCAGAAGCTGGTTGTATTGGGACAGGAGGTGTTGGCTTTGGTGCTGGATGAGATGGTGGACTAGAAACCTTATTATCGACTTGTTTTCCAGATCTCAGGGTATGAATAGCATGACATTGACTGGGTCCTGAATCTTTCACTTCATTTAAGGGAAGTGATGTTTGGGATTTGGCACTGGCTGGCTTGGAAGCATACCTTTTTGTCTCTCATTAGCCAATTACCCTAATTGGACCTGAATTCTATCCATATCCTGTTGATGATGGTTCATCATTGAAGCTTGGGTCTTAGTTAAGGATTCTATCATTTTCATCAACTCTGATATTTTATCATCTGTATTGTTCTGGGGTGGATGTTGATGATGTGGAGATTGGGATTGGTAGTGTTGGGGGTTTGGATAAGATTGTGATTGTGGTGGACCTTGAGATGGACGAAAATTTGGTGCATTATGATTGAAACTGGATGGGTGAGACTGAGCATTATATGGATGTGGAAGTGGTGGTCTATGATGCTCAGGACCAGACTGACTCCATGAAAAATTTGGATGGTTCTGCCATCCCGAATTGTATGTGTTGGAGTATGGGGGTCTGGTAAAAGCTGCATTCATGTTCTCCTGATAAGATTGGGGCTGATACAAAGGACAATCCTCAAAGACATGGTTAAGGTCATGACAGTAGGTGCAACCCGGTTTGATAACAGGTAATGGGTTGACCTGATTGACCACAGAATTTCCCCTAGACTCAAGCAGTTCTATCCTCTTCATCAATTGTGTGATCTTGGCTTCTGCGGCTATAGAGGATTCTATGGAGCGCATACCAGTTCTGGAAGTGGTGGGAGTGGATTTATCAGGACATGACTCCCACTGAATGGTTTTCTCAGCTAGGGTTTCAAAGAGATCCCACCCCTGATGCTCATCTTTCTTCAAAAATTCCCCTTGACACATGGATTCAAGAAGGGTTTTCGTTTGGTAATCTAGACCGTCATAGATAATCTGGCACAGACGCCATTTCTCTATGCCGTGATGAGGACACAGGACTAGAAGGTCTTTGAAACGCTCAAGATACTTCCAGAAAGGTTCATTAGGTTCCTGCTTGAATTGCATTATATTCTTTCTCATGAGGGCTGTTTTGTGGATAGGATAAAATTTCTTAAGAAAGACTTTTACAAAATCCTTCCATGAAGATATGGAACTGACGGGAAGATTGTATAGCCATTTCTTAGCTAAATCCTTTAGTGCAAACGGTATAAACCGTAACCTAACAGCATCCTCAGTCAGTTGGGAAATTCTCATCATTTGACATACCTCTTCAAACTTACGAATAAAGAGGTACGCGTCCTCAGACTCAAGACCATGAAATCAGGGAAGTGTATTAATCAATTGCGGTCTCAGCTCGAAGTGATTTCCGTTAGATTCAGGGAGAAGAATGCATGAAGGAAGGAGGTGCGAATCGGATAAAATCGATCTTGAAGTGAGACGTTGTTTTCTATAATGTCAAGTGGTTGTGTAAGTGCAAGTGTAGAAAGTCTAACAAGTCTTGCAGAATTAGGATCACGGAACCACTCTTGCATATACAGTCACAAACAACGTGCACCGATCACACCAGCGAAAAAGAGAAAATAACAAACAATGAAAAAGAAAAATCAATCCAAGCTTCTAGGATTCCTGGACCTAGACGACTCCTAACTGATTAGATCGTCCACAGGAGGTTTAGTGTAAACTTTGACTATAAGCTAATCAGCCAGGGAAGGGCAAGGTTGGTGGGAGGTTTTCCGTCCGAGACGTTCCTTAATTAAGTAACCAGCAACCTTCGGGCTTTCAGCCCTCAATCCCTTTCCTAGACACTGATTTTACAAAAGTCAATTTCCAACACTTTTTCCCCTTAGGATAATCTCCTAAGTGAGTCCGAGATGTCCCTAGGGCCAACGTCTAGCAAATTTTTATTTAGAAGCTTAGGATTGTGAGTGCTGGGATTGTGGTTTTTGGGCTAAGGAAAGGGTGATAAAATCCCCTCCTTATCTTATTTATGGGTTATGCCCTTAGAATTGATTTGTGCAAGTGTACGATATAAACAAACAAGGTTCACTCAAAGCGTATTTAAATCAAACAAAGAGTGAGTCCTAGTCAATATGCAATGCGTACGTACCTTGCCTCCAGCACTCTTCAACAGTAAAAGTAAAGGAATTGAAAGACACGTGCCTAGAGATGCAAATGTCTAAACAATTTTTTTAACTTTGCAACAAATTTTTTACTGTTGATTATTAGCAGATATAAGGTAAAGCATACAGAAAATTAAGTACTGCAGCAGATGTATTTTGCAGAACCAGAAGCCCTGCAGAAATTTGGTCAGTAGTCAACTCAGGATTGCCGCAAATCTGCGGCCAGGGCCGAGATTCTGCGGCAAAGCTGAGGGATCCTGGTCTCTGCTTTCTAGAGCAGAGGCCCAGGTCCACTTATATGTCACTGCAATGCAAAGTTTCCTGTTTCTTCAACCTGTAACCTGCAACAGAGAAGAAGATTCGTTTAGTTCTTCACTTTAAACCAAAAACCGTTGCTCTCCCCGGCAACGGCGCCAAAATTTGATTATTACGGGAAAGGTGTTGTATTGTGGAGTATAATTTGCACACAAAATATATTCAATAAAAAGAGATAAGGTTTAGAATCAACCTTAGGTGCTTTGATCACTCCACAAATGTATTCCAAATGATTAATGTACCCTTTCCTATCTCCGTTATAGCATGGGCTATACCGAGTCGATTCTCAGGGAGAGCTTGCGATGGAAGCGTTACGGTTGGTAGTGAAGAAAAGAAAACGGAGATTCTTCTTTGTCTTAAAAGAATAAAAACAAATTGGAAAAAGAAATGAAAGAATAGATGGATATGTTCATGATGGAAAATGAAAAGAAATCAAAATAAGATTGGCTTTTGGATTAACACTAAAAGAGAGAAAACTTTGAAAAGACTCTTAGAATGAGAAGATCATGACTAGCTAACCTTACTACCTTACTAAAACTTACTAAACTCCGTGATGGTGAATGCATGCCTCATGTTGATTCATCGGCAAAGATTTGTCTTGCGTGTTGGTCTAATTACTTTCCCACTTGGATGACGGGTGATCATTCTTGGACTTATCTTGTAGCCTCATAGATGTCATTGGCCTACAAATTAGACTTTCAATAATAGAATCAAAGAGCTACACTCAAGGATGCTAAGGAAGAAGATACAACATTCATTAATGGAAGTAAAGAAGTTGTACAACAAATAGCATATTGGTGATCCATCTCCATGTTCCATCAAGGCACTTGTTCTAGACAAGGCTCTAAATGAGGCACACATGAATCATATGGAGAATTACAACAAGATACTTGCCAAGCATGAAAGTAACCCATCGGAGAAGAGAAGATCATACACTTTGCAAGATTAAAGATAGCAATCACCCATGAGTTAGTAGTTAGCAAGGTAAGTTGTTAGCTAGCCATGAGAAGAAAGAATTAGCTACTAGCCATTAGAAAAGCAAAACAAAGCATGAATAAAATTGCAAGTAAAGTAAAACTAGAAGTAAAGAAAGCAAGAGTTACTAGAAAATGCTCAAGTAGAGAAGAAGAGAATGGATCAATCCTTGCTTCACAAGTTGTCACTCCTTGATGTACACAAGCTCTCTCTCTCTTACAACTCTCTTTTGCAGAATTTCTAGGAAGAAGAAGGAGATCTAAAGAACTAAATCCTAGAGAAAAATACAAAATTACAAAGCTTTATCCTATCATCTCTCCTATTCTGTTCAGTCTTTGCTCGCAGGTCCAGGTGCAGTATTTATAGGCCTCAGAGAGAAGGATCTAGAGCCATGGTTGTTGGAGAGAAATTCGGGCTTCAACAACCTTACAACTGCCGCAGATTTGCGGCAAAATCCCAGAAATTGCGGCATAATCTGGGCCGTTCAGGCCAGATTTTCTGGTACAGGGTTGTTATGAGTTTGTTATCCATGTGGCCTTCTGGAAGATTGAGTTGGCGCGAGGATCTCTCCTGATTCTGGATTCAAACTTGAGCTCTTTTGGGCTTTGTATTAATCTCTTTAATTATTGCTAATTAAAGAGATTTTGGGCCTTTTCTCTTTTAAGATGTGGACCTGCAAAAATAGAGAGAAGATGATCAAAAATCATATTTTTATTGACAATTTGCATGGTATGGAAGCGGTAAAATATGCAAATATGTATAACAATCACCAGCCTGTCAGGCTGACAGATCAGCCTAACGGCTTGTTTTCTTTTGGGCCTATAAATACCCTCATCTCTTTAGGATTTTTACCAAGATTTTTAGAGCCAAAATTTCCAGACTTTCTCTATTGTTTTAAACAAGTTTTCAAAAGAGTTTTGTGCCAAAAGATCAATCTTTATGTTGTTTTAGAGATTTTGAAAAAATCAAAGAAAATAGAAAAATTGGGAGATTTACTTTGTTCTTCATTTCTATCTTTTACCAAGAGTTTTCCCAAGTATTTTTCTTTGCGTTTTTGTTTTCCAAACTCAAGTTTTTCCACACTTGAGCTATATCTTCTATCCTAATCTATTAGGATCTTTGTTTGTGGAAAAGAGAAGTGTTTGAGGTTGATTAAGCCTCCAAGTTGTAAACACCCTTGCTTTTATTGTATCCCTCTTTGGTAGAGGTTGATCGGGTGATTGGTTTGCTCCCTCTTTGGTAGAGGTTGAGATTGTAGTTTACTCCCTCTTGGTGAAGTGGAGTTGGAGTTGGTTTGTATCCCTCAAGTGTGAGGTGGATTGGTTGTTGTTTGGCTACGGGCCTACCCCTCGGTTGTGAGGTGATGTTTAAGAGAGGAGTTCGGTACTCCCTTTGTTGTAACAAACCTCCTCGGTGGAGGTCCTCGGTGGGAGTCCTCGGTGGACAAGATAGTGGATTAGAAATCCTTCTCGGTGAAGGCGGGGACGTAAAGCTAGGGGCTCGAACCTCGAAACATATCTTTGCGTTTGCGTTTGATCCATTGTCTCTCTAACCCTCTCTCTCTTTATTTTGTGCAAAGCATCATTCATATCATCATATCATATTTGCTTGTGTTGCCTTGCATATTTCATATTGCCTATCTCTTGTATGCTTGGTTTGATTGTGTGTGCCTCACTTGTACTTAACCACAAGAGCTTCATATAGCACCTCAACCCTTATCTAGGGGAATCAGAGGAGTTAGTCCAGAGCCCTTCATGGGGAATTCGCCTATGTTGGAACCTGACAAGTTCAAGATGTTGAAGCCTCTCAAATTACAAGATTTTGATGATAGACGAACACTACTACTACATGATGATTGCTCTACCTCAGATAAAGATTATTGAAGCTTATGGGTGCATTTGGGAAGTTATTGTGTAACTTAGAAATTTGTGAAAGCCTTGATATCTTACACAAAAACAACTCCTAGTCGACTTGCCCTATTGATATAGTCGACTACCCAAATGTAGTCGACTTGACAAAAAGCCCTAGTCGACTAGTCCATTCCAAAACCAAATCCTAACTCTCTGTTTGGACTCTGAAATGCAAATTAGTCGACTTGACTTTCCTACCTAGTCGACTAACAGATACCCTAGTCGACTAACCCTATTTCCAAGTCGACTAATAGTTGATACAAAATTATCCAACTCTCTGTATCTTTCTGAAACCAAAATTAGTCGACTACCCTTTTTATCCAGTCGACTAATACAGTTATAAGTCGACTACAAGTTAGTTATAGTCGACTAATTTCAGTTATCCAGAAACTTTTGTTTCCAACAGACACTTCCCTAGTCGACTAACAATCTTACCTAGTCGACTAATAAGTGAACTTTTGCCTAGCCTAGTCGACTAATCCAGTATCCTAGTCGACTATAGGCAGTTTCTGACTGTTGGACAGTTTCTCTTATCTGATTCATTTGGCAACGTTTTTCAACGTTTAAAATGTCTGAATTGGTCCCATAACTACCCTAACTGACCCTAGTGTTCATCTATAAATAGGAAAGTTATTCTTAAGGCCAATTACCAATTCATTCCATCAGATTTCCAAAGCCAATTTTTCAGAAACCTGAAAACTGAAATTTGCAACTTCTTTCTTCACCAAAAGCCATTTCCCTTAGTGAAGAATTCTGAAGTTAAACCTTCCTATACTGAACCTTGTCCACTACACATTCTGTATTAAGGCTATAGGAAGTTATTGTATTCATTTCAAAGAAAGTTGTACAAGGAGTCTTCTTGGGTGTAGAAGATTGTACAAGGCGTGTTCTCTTGGTGGAAGAGAAGTTGTGCATGTTGGCAAAGGGTGTTTGTCAAGTGGTGCACAAGGCACTTGTTGTAGGTGTACACAAGGAAAGAAAGGGAAAATCTCAAGCATTTGCTTAGGGACTTGATGTAGGTCACAAGGACCGAACCAGGATAACTCTCCGCTGTTTGCGTTTGTATTTTCTGTGGTTATCTCTTTTGATTGCTTTAATTTCTGCAAGTAAATTGTTTAATTTTTAATTAACACTATTCACCCCCCTCTAGTGTTGTTTTGCTTGGTATATAGATCCTACATTTGGTATCAGAGCAGGTTTCAAGGCAACAACCATACAAGGATGGCAACGGATTTCCAATCATCCCAATTCAAAGAAGGGCATTCTACACAACGTCCACCGCTATTTGACGGAACCAACTACAATTACTGGAAGTGTAGAATGAAGATCTACTTGCAGTCGCTCAACTACGATCTTTGGAACATTGTAGAAGCATCATACACCAAACCTACAACCAACTACGACGCTTGGAGTGAAGATCAAAAGAAGAACGCAAATCTTGATGCCAAGGCTATGAACGCTTTATTTTGTGCCTTAACCAAAGAAGAGTTCAACCGTGTGTCAACATCAACCTCTGCACATCAAATTTGACATACACTTCAGGTAACGCACGAAGGTACGAATAAAGTTAAAGAATCTAAAATTTTCTGTTCTTGTACACAGATTTGAATTGTTCAAGATGAAGGAGAACGAACCATATCCGAAATGGTTAACAGGTTCACCGACATCACCAACACTCTTGCATCCCTTGGAAAGGACTACACTCAAGTTGAACGAGTCCGTAAGATCCTTCGAGCACTCACACCGGAATGGGAGAAGAGACAACCGCCATTGAAGAGGCGAACGATCTCTCCACCATGACATTAGAAAACCTAGTCGGTAATCTAATGGCATATGAAGTGCAAATAGAAGAAAGAAGGAAGGACGAACAACAACATCAATCCAAGAAGAAAGTTTCTTGCCTTCCATGCAACTTCAGATACGGACAATTCGGATGAAGACGAAGAAGAAATGGCCATGCTTTCAAGGAAGTTCAAAAAGTTCTTAAAACAAGGTAAGTATAATAAGAATAAAGATACTAACGAAATTCCTACTTGTTTTAAGTGTAACAAACCAGGCCATATGAAGAAGGATTGTCCATTGATGAAATCAAAGGAACCCTTCAAGACTTTCAACAAGTTCAACAGTCCAACAAGTTCAACAAGTTCAACAAGAATAAGAAGGCCTTTCAAGCAACATGGGATGATAGCGACTCATCTTCCTCTGAGGACGAAGAAGAAGCAAAGGAAACCGCCAATATTTGCTTCATGGCCCAAGAAGATGAGTACAAGATTATGATGCTTTATTAGAAGCCTT
>JAVJIF010033683.1:0-135144 GCA_038442645.1 Agave tequilana | reverse complement strand
TGTTGGAACCTGACAAGTTCAAGATGTTGAAGCCTCTCAAATTACAAGATTTTGATGATAGACGAACACTACTACTACATGATGATTGCTCTACCTCAGATAAAGATTATTGAAGCTTATGGGTGCATTTGGGAAGTTATTGTGTAACTTAGAAATATTTGTGAAAGCCTTGATATCTTACACAAAAAACAACTCCTAGTCGACTTGCCCTATTGATATAGTCGACTACCCAAATGTAGTCGACTTGACATAAAGCCCTAGTCGACTAGTCCACTTAGAACAAAAAATCCTAACTCTCTGTTTGGACTCTGTAAGCCAATTAGTCGACTTGACTTTCCTACCTAGTCGACTAACAGATACCCTAGTCGACTAACCCTATTTCCAAGTCGACTAATAGTTGATACAAAAATTATCCAACTCTCTGTATCTTTCTGAAACCAAAATTAGTCGACTACCCTTTTTATCCAGTCGACTAATACAGTTATAAGTCGACTACAAGTTAGTTATAGTCGACTAATTTCAGTTATCCAGAAACTTTTGTTTCCAACAGACACTTCCCTAGTCGACTAACAATCTTACCTAGTCGACTAATAAGTGAACTTTTGCCTATCCTAGTCGACTAATCCAGTATCCTAGTCGACTATAGGCAGTTTCTGACTGTTGGACAGTTTCTCTTATCTGATTCATTTGGCAACGTTTTCAACGTTTAAAATGTCTGAATGGTGCCATAACTTCCCTAACTGACCCTAGTCTACATCTATAAATAGAGAAGTTATTCCTAAGGCCAATTACCAATTCATTCCATCAGATTTCCAAAGCCAAATTTCCAGAAACCTGAAAACTGAAATTTGCAACTTCTTTCTTCACCAAAAGCCATTTCCCTTAGTGAAGAATTCTGAAGTTAAACCTTCCTATACTGAACCTTGTCCACTACACATTCTGAATCAAGGCTATAGGAAGTTATTGTATTCATTTCAAAGAAAGTTGTACAAGGAGTCTTCTTGGATGTAGAAGATTGTACAAGGCGTGTTCTCTTGGTGGAAGAGAAGTTGTGCACGTTGGCAAAGGGTGTTTGTCAAGTGGTGCACAAGGCACTTGTTGTAGGGTGTACACAAGGAAAGAAAGGGAAAATCTCAAGCATTTGCTTGGGACTGGATGTAGGTCACAAGGACCGAACCAGGATAACTCTCCACTGTTTGCGTTTGTATTTTCTGTGGTTATCTCTTTTGATTGCTTTAATTTCTGCAAGTAAATTGTTTAATTTTTAATTAACACTATTCACCCCCCCTCTAGTGTTGTTTTGCTTGGTATATAGATCCTACATTTGGTATCAGAGCAGGTTTCAAGGCAAACAACCATACAAGGATGGCAACGGAATTCCAATCATCCCAATTCAAAGAAGGGCATTCTACACAACGTCCACCGCTCTTTGACGGAACCAACTACAATTACTGGAAGTGTAGAATGAAGATCTACTTGCAGTCGCTCAACTACGATCTTTGGAACATCGTAGAAGCCGAGTACACCAAGCCTACAACCAACTACGACGCTTGGAATGAAGAACAAAAGAAGAATGCAAATCTGGATGCCAAGGCGATGAACGCTCTATTTTGTGCCTTAACCAAAGAAGAGTTCAACCGTGTGTCAACATCAACCTCTGCACATCAAATATGGCATACACTTGAGGTAACACACGAAGGTACGAACAAGGTTAAGGAATCTAAAATTTCAGTTCTTGTCCACAGATTTGAATTGTTCAAGATGAAGGAGAACGAAACCATATCCAAATGGTTACAAGGTTCACCGACATCACCAACACTCTTGCATCCCTTGGAAAGGACTACACTCAAGTTGAACGAGTCCGTAAGATCCTTCGAGCACTCACACCGGAATGGGAGAAGAAGACAACCGCCATTGAAGAGGCGAACGATCTCTCAACCATGACATTAGAAAACCTAATCGGTAATCTAATGGCATATGAAGTGCAAATAGAAGAAAGAAAGAAGGACGAACAACAACATCAATCCAAGAAGAAAGTTCTTGCCTTCCATGCAACTTCAGATACGGACAATTCGGATGAAGATGAAGAAGAAATGGCCATGCTTTCAAGAAAGTTCAAAAGGTTCTTAAAACAAGGTAAGTATAATAAGAATAAAGATACTAACGATATTCCTACTTGTTTTAAGTGTAACAAACCAGGCCACATGAAGAAGGATTGTCCATTGATGAAATCAAAGGAACCCTTCAAGACTTTCAACAAGTTCAACAAGTCCAACAAATTCAACAAGTTCAACAAGAAGAAGAAGGCCTTTCAAGCAACATGGGATGATAGCGACTCATCTTCCTCTGAGGACGAAGAAGAAGCAACGGAAACCGCCAATATTTGCTTCATGGCCCAAGAAGATGAGGTACAAGATTATGATGCTTTATTAGAAGCCTTTAATGAACTTTATAGTAATTTCAAAACTGAAAAGATTAGAAATAAAGTTTTAATAAAGGAAAATGAAAAACTTATTAATGATAATTCAATTCTTGTTTCTCAAACATCATCTTTTAGTTCTCAAAAAGAAGAATTTGAAAAAGTTATTGTATCTTTAAAAAGAGACAATGAAGTTTTCTTAAAAGAGAATGCTTTACTTAAAAAGGAAACTTTTTCTTTAAGTTCTAAAATTAATATTTTAGATAAAGATATGATAAGTTTCAAAGTTAAGTATGAAGATCTTTTGAAAAATGTAAATAAATTTAATAAAGGAAAAGAGAATTTAAATATGTTATTATCTTCTCAAAAAATGTCTAACAACCATTTTGGTCTTGGTTTTTCAAAAGATAACATGTATAAGCCTACTCATGTTGGTATTGGTTTTTCAAAGACTAATTTTGTAAAATCTACACATGTTCATAATCCATACAATTCTTTTGTAAAAAGAAATGATATTTCAAAAAGAAGTAGATGCAAATATATATGGGTTCCTAAGAATCTAAATAATGTTGATAAGAATGTTTATATTGCATCTTTTATACATGATGTGTGTAATTCTAAGAATTATGTTTATACTAACAAATGGAAACCAAATTCCAATTGGATTTGGGTTCCTAAAGGCTAACCTTTTTCGGACCCTATCATGATGGGTACCATATATATTGTTTTATCTTATAGGTACCTAACAAAGAAAAGTGGATACTTGATAGTGGGTGTTCCAAACACATGACCGGACATATACAACTATTGTCTTCCGTACAAATCAAAAAAGGAGGTACAGTGATCTTTGGAGACAATAACAAAGGAAAAGTTATTGGAACCGGCATTGTTGGTAATCTTTCAAAACCTCTTATTGAAAATGTTCTTTTGGTAAGTGGTTTAAAACACAATCTATTAAGTATTAGTCAATTATGTGATAAGGGTTATAAAATTGTGTTTGAAAAAGATGCTTGTCTTATTTATGATGATAATATGAAAGATATTTTATTTAAAGGTTTTCGAAACAATAACATATATGAATTGTCAATAACATGCATGTCTTCAAATGAAAATTTATGTCTAATTGCTTCAAATAATGATTATTTTTTATGGCATAAAAGATTTGGTCATTTGAATATGAAAACTATTTCTAAAATTTCAAAATTTGATTTAGTTAAAGGTCTTCCAAAAATTGCTTTCAAAAAGGATTATTTTTGTGATTCTTGTCAATTAGGAAAACAAGTTAAATCTTCTTTTAAATCAAAAGATTTGATTTCTACAAAAAGACCTTTAGAATTATTGCATTTGGATTTATTTGGTCCTACTCGTGTTTCTTCATTAAACAAGAGTAGATATGTTTTTGTCATTGTAGATGATTACTCACGTTTTACATGGGTGATTTTTCTGAAAAATAAAAATGACACTTTTGATGAATTTGTAAGTTTTTGTAAAAGAATTCAAAATCAAAAGTCTCTAAACATAGTCACTATTCGTAGTGATCATGGAGGAGAATTTGAGAATGAATCTTTTTCAAATTTCTGTAATAAGTATGGTATTACACATAATTTTGCATTTCCTAGAGCATCTCCTCAAAATGGTGTTGTAGAGAGAAAGAATAGGACTTTGCAAGAATGTGCTAGAACTATGCTTATGGATAGTAACTTACCAAAATACTTTTGGGCTGAAGCCACTGCTACTGCTTGTTATGTTTTAAATCGAGTGCTTATTCGACCATTTTTAAATAAAACATCTTATGAGTTGTTTCATAATCGGATTCCAAAAGTTTCTTATTTTAAGATTTTTGGTTGTAAATGTTTTATCTTAAATACAAAAGATGCTTTAGATAAATTTGATGCTAGATCCAATGAAGGTATTTTTGTTGGCTATTCTACTCATAGTAAAGCATATAGAATTTTTAATAAAAAATCATTTACTATTGAAGAATCTTTACATGTTAAATTTGATGAATCCTTGACTAAACTTGTTTCTAATGATTCTTCACATGATGATGATCATATTATAGTTTCTCCTAATGAAAATATTGTTATATCTTCTGTTGATACTAACTTGTCTAAGGATGAAGAGATTCCTACCGAGTTACCGAAAGCCTATGTTGAAGTAAGGAATCATCCACAAGATTTGGTAATTGGAGATATAAATCAAGGCGTTCAAACGAGATCCAAGTTGAACTACATGACACAAATTGCCTTCATTTCATTCATTGAACCGAAGAATATCAACGAAGCATGTGAGGACGATTTTTGGACAATTGCCATGCAGGAAGAATTGAACCAATTTGTAAGAAACGATGTTTGGGATCTTGTGCAACGTCCTACTGATCATCCCGTCATCGGTACAAGATGGGTCTTCAAGAACAAACTCAATGAATCCGGTGAAGTCATTAAGAACAAGGCAAGGTTAGTAGCACAAGGGTACAATCAAGAAGAAGGTATTGATTTCGATGAAACTTATGCACCAGTCGCAAGACTTGAATCAATTCGTATATTACTTGCTTTCTCATGTTTTATGAATTTCAAATTATATCAAATAGATGTTAAAAGTGCCTTTTTAAATGGAATAATTAAAGAAACTGTTTATGTTGAACAACCACCAGGTTTTGAACATGAAAAATTTTCAAACCATATTTTCAAACTTAAAAAAGCTTTATATGGTTTAAAGCAAGCACCTCGTGCTTGGTATGATAGATTAAAGAGTTTTCTTTTAAATTCTGATTTTAAAATGGGAAGTGCAGATACAACTCTTTTTATCAAACATATTAATAAAGATATCTTAATAATTCAGATTTATGTTGATGATATATTATTTGGTTCTACTAACGATGATCTTTGTCAAGAATTTTTTAAGACCATGCAGAATGAATTCGAGATGAGCCACATGGGCGAACTCACTTACTTCCTCGGTCTACAAATCAAACAAATGAAGGATGGAATCTTCATCTCCCAATGCAAATACGCTAAGGAACTTCTAAAGCGATTTGGCATGGAAAATTCTGGTCATAAGAATACTCCCATGAGTACAACTACCTTTTTGGACAAAGATGAAAGTGGTAAGAATGTCGATCAAAAACTCTATAGAGGTATGATTGGCTCTCTACTTTATATTACTTCTAGTAGACCTGATATTATGTTTAGCGTATGCTTATGTGCTAGATATCAGTCAAATCCTAAGGAATCACATATTAAAGCCGTGAAAAGGATCTTTAGATATTTAAATAACACAATCAATTACGGTTTATTTTATCCAAAGTCATGCACATTTGATTTATTATCTTATAGTGATGCTGATTTTGCTGGTTGTAAATCTGACCGGAAGAGTACTAGTGGTACTTGTCATTTTTTGGGACATTCACTAGTATCTTGGTTCAGTAAAAAGCAAAATTCCGTATCCTTATCAACAACTGAGGCAGAATATATTGCTGCTAGTGTTGCATGTGCACAAATTATATGGATGAAACAAACCTTACTTGATTATGGCATGACTCTCACAAATTCACCTATTATGTGTGATAATACAAGTGCTATTAATCTATCTAAAAATCCAGTTCATCATTCACGTACCAAACATATTGATATTAGACATCATTTTTTACGTGATCATGCTTTAAAAGGTGACATTTCTTTAAATTTCATATCAACTGATAATCAAGTTGCTGATATATTAACTAAACCACTGAAAGAAGATACCTTTATAAAGTTTAGAAGAGATTTGGGTATTTGTAATTTTTCAGATCTTTAAAATAAATTTTTTCAAATTTTTTCAAAGGCAGTTTTTACAACAATTAGTCGACTTACAACTATTATTAGTCGACTTATAAAAAGCCTTAGTCGACTTGAAAATTTCCCTAGTCGACTCCTGTGAGAAACAGAAACTTCAATTTCTGATTTGTCAAGAGTTAGTCGACTATAGAAAATTTACAGTCGACTAGTCCTATTATTAGTCGACTAGTCTTGTCCTGTAAGTCGATTAATACTGTGAAATTTCTGTTTTCTGTTTTCGGATTTCTGCTTCAAACCCGACCCATTTATTTTAAGTCACGGATCCGTTTACACCTAGTTTTAATCCTATCCATTCATCTCTATCCAGGATACATCTTCACCCTTCATTCCTTTCATTACCTCACTCAAACCCTAGAAATTTCCTCATTCTCTTCTTCCAGCCGAATTCTCAGTCGACCAAAAGCTAGGGCACCCGAGTTCCTGCTGCAGGCTTCCACAGAGCATTTTCTTTCAATTCCTCCACAGTTCTTGATATCTGGGTATAAATCTTTCCTCTTTCAGTTATTCCCTTCCATATCTACTGTCTACTTGTTCCAATTTAGTTTTTCATCATGTCCAAATCTAAGAAAACTAAATTTACTCCCAGTTCATCATCCTCCACTGTTGATTTTAGGAATTTTCTGAAAAATCCACAACTAGAGGCTGATTATCTTAGACTGTCTAATTTAGATATCATTCCAGGGAGGTTTATCAAATATGATGACTTTTATCAATATGATATCATGTCATTTCTTAGAACTTGTGGCTTATATAACATGTTCTCTTCTGAACTTAAGGAAGCGTATTATCCTTTTCTCATATATCTGTTCTACACAAATTTAACATATGAAGATAATGAGAATGCTACCTCTCTTGCTTCCTATGTTAAAGGTGTCCACATTAAGCTTTCCATAAAGAATATTGGCCGTATCCTGTCCATTCCATATAGTGGCCTCTCACTTGATGATATTGTGATGGATGATGAAGATGTCTTAGGTCAAATCTTTCTACCCGGTCAACATTTGCCTATGTCTAACAATAAGCTCAAGCCTATTCCCCGTCTTATTGGTAGAATTCTTTCATATAACATCTGCCCCAAGACTGGTAGTTATAATTACTACTCCAGGGAATTATCGTCGTGTGTCTATGCTATTATGGCTGGACTTGACGTTAATTGGGCTAAGATCATTTTTGACACAATGGTCAAGTTCCATTCCTCTTCCTTCCCTTTGGCGCATTTCTAACTCCAATCTTTCGGAAGTACCATGTTGATCTCGCTTCTGAAAATACTGTTGTTAAGATCTTTGAGTTCTTTGATCGTGCCGCCATCAACCGAATGAAATTACCTGAGTTTCCTTCTCATGAACCACAACAACCATCTTCACCTCCACCTAGTCCACATGGTCCTTCTACCTCTTCACAACCTTTCACTGACCCACCTCCAACTCACCCACCTCCATATGCCGATGCTTTCTATAACTCCATGTCTGCCCAGATTGCATCACTTCAATCCCAACAACAAGCTTTGTTGGATTCTCAGTCTCAAATTATTGAGAATCAATCCTTGATGATGACTAGGCTGCATTCCATTGAATCTACTCAAACAGCCATTATCAGTCTTCTCAAGATCCATATCCCGCCACCTCCTCCCGGATCCGAGGATTGAAGATATTGGAGTTGGAGTTTCTTTATGTTTTTGCTTTTGCACCACTTATGTATTTTCTGTTTTGTTAAAAACTATGTTCGTTTATGTTTCAAGACTATGTCTCTTCTCTTTTTGTTAATGACAAAGGGGGAGAAAAGTATTAAGTGTTATATGTGTATCTGTGTTTATGTATCTATGTGTTTCTGTGTATCTATGTGTTTATGTTACATATTCTGAAAATTCTGCATGTTGTGCAACTTTGTGACAAAATCAAGGATTTTTGACATATATATGTTATGGATACTAACATATGACCATGCAGGTGTAACCTAACATTTTCTGCAGGGACAAAATATTTTTTATAACTTAGTTACTGCAGGGGAGTTTTGTTGCAGGGGGAGCCATCATAGACATATGTTGTCATCATCAAAAAGGGGGAGAATGTTGGAACCTGACAAGTTCAAGATGTTGAAGCCTCTCAAATTACAAGATTTTGATGATAGACGAACACTACTACTACATGATGATTGCTCTACCTCAGATAAAGATTATTGAAGCTTATGGGTGCATTTGGGAAGTTATTGCGTAACTTAGAAATATTTGTGAAAGCCTTGATATCTTACACAAAAAACAACTCCTAGTCGACTTGCCCTATTGATATAGTCGACTACCCAAATGTAGTCGACTTGACATAAAGCCCTAGTCGACTAGTCCACTTAGAACAAAAAATCCTAACTCTCTGTTTGGACTCTGTAAGCCAATTAGTTGACTTGACTTTCCTACCTAGTCGACTAACAGATACCCTAGTCGACTAACCCTATTTCCAAGTCGACTAATAGTTGATACAAAAATTATCCAACTCTCTGTATCTTTCTGAAACCAAATTAGTCGACTACCCTTTTTATCCAGTCGACTAATACAGTTATAAGTCGACTACAAGTTAGTTATAGTCGACTAATTTCAGTTATCCAGAAACTTTTGTTTCCAACAGACACTTCCCTAGTCGACTAACAATCTTACCTAGTCGACTAATAAGTGAACTTTTGCCTAGCCTAGTCGACTAATCCAGTATCCTAGTCGACTATAGGCAGTTTCTGACTGTTGGACAGTTTCTCTTATCTGATTCATTTGGCAACGTTTTCCAACGTTTAAAATGTCTGAATTGGTGCCATAACTTCCCTAACTGACCCTAGTCTACATCTATAAATAGAGAAGTTATTCCTAAGGCCAATTACCAATTCATTCCATCAGATTTCCAAAGCCAAATTTCCAGAAACCTGAAAACTGAAATTTGCAACTTCTTTCTTCACCAAAAGCCATTTCCCTTAGTGAAGAATTCTGAAGTTAAACCTTCCTATACTGAACCTTGTCCACTACACATTCTGAATCAAGGCTATAGGAAGTTATTGTATTCATTTCAAAGAAAGTTGTACAAGGAGTCTTCTTGGGTGTAGAAGATTGTACAAGGCGTGTTCTCTTGGTGGAAGAGAAGTTGTGCACGTTGGCAAAGGGTGTTTGTCAAGTGGTGCACAAGGCACTTGTTGTAGGGTGTACACAAGGAAAGAAAGGGAAAATCTCAAGCATTTGCTTGGGGACTGGATGTAGGTCACAAGGACCGAACCAGGATAACTCTCCACTGTTTGCGTTTGTATTTTCTGTGGTTATCTCTTTTGATTGCTTTAATTTCTGCAAGTAAATTGTTTAATTTTTAATTAACACTATTCACCCCCCCTCTAGTGTTGTTTTGCTTGGTATATAGATCCTACAATGGTGAATCCGCGAGCAAAGAAGTTTATATTTTTGGGTGTCAAGAGAAATATGAAAGGCTACAGGTTATGGGACCTGAAAACAAGAAGATCGTGTTGAGTCGGCATGTCACGTTTGATGAGACTTCAGTGCTGAAGTCTACCGTCTCTCAGCAGGTGGAGAGGACGAAGACCAAGGAAGTATCGCAGCGGGTGGAGGTTGATGCTACTCCACCATCTTCAGTTGGTTCGGTATCAGTGAAGACTTCACCGGATGTGACACCGGGTGGAGATTATGTAGCCAGGGTTGATACTGAACAGGTTGAAGACATTGATGAGAATGTCGAATTGTTTGTAGCCATTGGAGCCAAGGTAAAATCACGCACGTGGGTAAAGAAGCATGAATCTCAAGCTTGTGACCGCGACAAGCTTAAGTTGAAGGCCGTTTTTCTCCATGAGGGTAGTGAGGAGGTTCATATGATTCGCCGATAGATTCGCTGCTGAAGATTCAGTTACAGGTACTTGAGCTTAATGGAGCTCATTTCAATGAACTACGGTGGCTTGATCCTTTGGGCAAGGTATGTAGGCAGCCGTAAAGGCGCAGCCATTTGATGATGCAACTTATATGAAGCTGTTTCGGTTCTCGAGAGGCCGATTGGAACTTCACGTAGAGGTGGAGAGATTTCACGTAGAGGTGGATGTGGCTAGTTGGACTTCACGTAGAGGTGAGGTGTTGTGATCTCGATGAACATATGACTTCTGGTGAGAAGACAGTTAAGCTTACATAGGAGGGGTGTGCATCCAGTTTGTTGAAGCCGATGATGGTGTTCGGTGTGCTCTACTCAGACTTGGTTGGACCGTCAGTTGAAGACTTGTAGACTGGAGAGAGCCAGTCAATTGGAGAGTCAGTGTTGACTCATGATGAGTTCTTCGTGAGGTCATGTAGTTGCTGAGATAGGAGACACGGTCGGTGATCGGCATGAATGGGAGTTCTCCTAAGGTGAAGTGTAGGGAAGGCATGTGTGGTGCATCCCAGTTGATAGTTGAGTTAAAGGTTCCAAAACGAGATTGTGTGTCGATTTCGCCGAGATCGTGTGTCGATTTCGTCCGGAATGCTCAAGCCGAGATCATGTGTCGATTTCGCCGAGAACGTGTGTCGATTTCGCCAGGTGATAGACTGGAGTTCGTTGGAGATCGGCTCAGATTGAAAAATCTTCACCGAGGTGGAGAATTATAGGGAGAGAGGAGATGGAAGAAGGTAGCACAGAGATCGGAAGATAAAGGAGCAAGATGACGCTTTGAAGCAGGCCAGGTTAGCTCCCGGTTGACCGCACGGTCGACCAATGTAGAAGGCCGGTCGATCGCCCGGTCGATCGCCCGGTCGACCGGTGTGTACAACGTGCACAGGAGAATGTCGGTCGACCGCCCGGTCGACCGACTGAAAGCAGGCTGCTCTCTGTTTGGGTCCGGTCGACCGAGCGGTCGACCGTGGACGAGGGTCGGTCGACCGGCCGGTCGACCGACAGACGCGTTTTGACTTTCCTTTCAGGATTCAGATTCCTTTTCTGTTTGGGATCGAATCCAATCGGGGTTTTCCTAAAACCCAGGGACTCTGTGGCTATAAATAAGGGCTAGAACCCTCATGTATTGTATCCCTGAAAGTTCCCTCAAGTATCCCTCTGTATTAGTTTGTATTGATTGCTGAATCAATAAAATCTCTCTCTCTCTTGCCCCGAGGACGTAGACACGTTGCCGAACCTCGTTAAATACTGTGTTGATTGCTTTTCTCTATTGTTCTCTGTTCTTGTAGTGTTGGATACATCTCCAGTTGCATCTGTCTCCGCCTGGTTGGTGGATTCCTCATAGATGTTGTTGTCCTGCGCACAACACTTCATGGTGGATTGTCATGTTGATGCTCGAGTTTGGATGGCCGAACGTCTTCTTACATTTGTTATTTTCTCATCTTGTGTGTTCACGATAATCAATTTCACAACGTATGGAGATTGTCGGTGGGCAACGCAGTTCTCAACAGTTTATCTATAACAACGATGTATTTGCTGAGTTGGATGCCGAACAAATAGTCCCACATCGGTTAGACATGAGGATGATTTTGAATATATAAGGATTTGAAAAATTCTACATAAAAGATTAGCCTTTTGGAATCGTGCCTCAAGTCAGTCCTCGCAAGTGATATCCACTCTATATATACAGTCATTTCTGTGGAGATTTTTTTTCTGGGGGTATTTGTTGCACTTGGGTAGATGTTTTGTTTAAGAATGCAGTTTCAAGGTGATCCTGGAATCCTAATCATCTCAAACACAGCAACCGAGCATAGATAACATTTTAGAAGAAACTATAATTTGATCGTCCAAATTACAGAAAACTAGAATCCAATCTGACAAAAATGTGTCACTCATCTTCAACAATAAATAATGTTTGTGCCATTTGAAAATAATTTGAATGTCACCTATCCTAATACTACTCTTGTCGAAATACGCTTAATTGGTATTTTGATCGGATCCGGTGCATACATTTTCTTTAATTAAATTAGTAATTTGGTCGTGAATATGAGATCCACCTTTTATTCGTTAAAATAAATTTTTTAATTCATGAAAATAGACTTTTCAATATTTTATTTCTCATTTCTTTGTGAATTCTTTTTATGCCAAATATACCCTCATTTTATTCAACTATTCAACCTATTACCATACAAACACCATATAAACTTCTCTCCCCGTTCTTCCCTTTTCATCTCATTCACCATTCCTCAAAATCCAATCTCATGTCCAATTCCTCAAACCCCAGTTCCCCAAATCCTCTCCTCTTCGACTCTCACTACTCCAACAACCAAACCCAATCAATCCCCAAGAGAATTCGAGCCTTGCTCTCCACTCCTCAATCCAATTCCGCCTGCTCTGCTCTCTCCACCTCCCCTTATTCCAACATCACCAATTCACGCTGTGAGGGCCTCGACCTGTTGACAATGGCCGTGCTCGAAGCGGATGGAGACAGAGCTTTCGATTTCGAGGCCAAATCTGCTGGCAGTGAGGAGAGCAAGAGAGAAGGAGGTGAAGTGGGCTTCAAGGCTCAGAGACGAACAAGGCAGAAAGCAATGCCTTCAAAGTTTCAGGATTCTGTTCTTCAGCCTTGGAAGCGAAGCACCCGACGATCGAGAGCGAAAAAGGTCAATTTTTGACATCTGGGTTTGTTTCCTATTGTCTTCAAATGATCTCTATTGTGTAAAAGATAGTGTCTTGAAAATTTGGATGATTCCAAGTATATGGTAGTAGAGAAAAATATCAGTTCTGTTTTTATTTTACTACAGGTTGATATATGAAATTGATTTGTGCATACTGCTTGTGATGTGATTCAGATATTTGAGTATAGTTGTTTTTCTACTGATTGTTCACCAATTAGGGGATTTCTTAATTATAATCATAAGACTTTGAGGATTGGTGAGGTGATATTTTGCTCATTATATGTTTGCCTGCAGAAAATGTGATTTGAATTTAAGCAAAGGTCAAGAAGACCTTTTCTTTTGATCATTGCAAGTGCTTATAGTTCATAGTTACTACTTGCATTGGGTTTTTTCAAGCAATACCAGAGATCATCATTACATTTATTTTATACTGCATTAATCTGCATTACCACATGATATTTCGTTCGCGATCAATGAAGTAGAGACATCACAAGAATTTAAGGGGGAGTAGTGTTTCTAGTTATAGTCTGCATTACTCTATGCTGATCCAAATGCATCATTCTAGTACATTTTTATTTCTCTTTCACTGAAATAGAGGCATTGTAAGAATTTAAGACAGTAGCTTAGGCTTGAAGAAATACATTAGGAGTTTGAAGGCAGCGAAAAGTCTCCATGAAATTGGACAAGTTGATCATGAATGCTGTGACTGAACATATAATAGTTTGTTCAAGCTCATGGAACATTCATGTTACAAGACAAGCTCGAGCTAACTATTGTGATTGTTTACCTTTTTTAAGACTATTGTGAGCGAATAATATATCTATGTATGTGTTGTATCATTTGCACTTTATATTGATCATGAATCTGAGAACATAGATGCTGACCATATTTGATTAGATTCATTTCTATTGATCTTGATCATAAAACAGCGATACAAGCAAATAGTACTGATTTCTTTTTTTTTTTCCCTCCTTTAATGTTAATTGGAGGATAAATGTATGGGCATTGGATTTTTGACTCAATAATACTTTTGATAGGTTTATTCTGTCTCTGGTTGGAATTATCTAGGGTACATTTCATTCATGTGGCATCAATTTGTCATGAAAGTTTATGAATTTGGCATCTATATCATTCTAGAGTAGCTTTGGCTCTTAAGATAACATTCACTGTGCTGATAAGGCAGGGACCGTAGAATATTGGCGAACCGATAGCGATAGCTTGTAGTGAGACAGGCTACAAGTTCATACTAGGAGACTGACATGTGGAGCAGACACCGAGAGTTCAATAAACCAAAAGAATAAAAGAAAACATACATCTTTCTGTATTTCCATCTGCTAACAAGATTCTTGGTTGATTTGTGAAGGCTTTTAGTTTATTGCATACTTTTTTTGCTCCAAGGAGAAGGGAAATAATAGGAGTCAGTCATGGTTTGGATATCTGTCTATAAGAGTATCTGACCTGTTATTATGCTGATGTATACTCATGTTATTTTATTTCATTTTGTTTATTACTTATTTATTGCGAGGGGTTAAAGACCTTGACCCTGATGATGTATACTGATTTTAATACCTAAGAATTAAGTATAGATGGTCTTAGGGCCTGTTTGGCAAGAAAAGCCCAAATTGGATTTCTGATAAAATTAGAAATCTAATGGAAAATCAGCCCAGTGACAATGTCTGTTTTTTGGGCGTTTTCCTCTCCAAACTGAATCAGTTCAGAGAGGCAAGTTTTTCAGCCTATTTTCTGCTAACCAAACACACACGGTTGGGAAAAGGGAGTGGGGCCCACAAATTCAGAGGAAATGAATACTTTCTAGCCTATTTTCTTGAAATCTTAGTGACTTGCTCTTCTCTCCTCCTCTTCTTCTTTGTAATACAATGGTTTCGATATTATCAGGATAAATTTCCAGCATTTTTTTTTTTTTTTGTTTCTATTCATAATATCCATTCCCCCACCCACCCACACCCCAACCTAAGGATGCTGTGACATAATTTGGTTAGTGGACTTTTAAGTGATGCAAATTAGCACTGCAGCATGCCAGCAAAATAAGATGCTAGTGTTGAATTATTAGTTAGCTCAATAAAACACAAGATAAATTTTGTACTAGGGGGGGGGGGGGGGGGGAAATCCTCCTTCAATCTCTCATTCATAAGCATAACTGTAATTGAACTGCTTTGATTTTTTATTTTATTTTATTATGTTTCTTTCTTTCTCTCTGGTTTAAAACTAGAGTAGAAATTGCAATTTTGCAATTGATACTTGTTTGCGGTCTGTTTGGTTAAATATGAATTGGATGTGAAATGAACTGGCCCATCTGGGCCTCGTATCGGCCCGTGCAGGCTTCACAGTACTGTTTTGTTGGGCTTTTCATTAGGCAAAAGACTCTGAGCTGGCTGTAGGCCTCTTTTGATCTGTTTCTGGCCTTGGGTTGGGGTTTAGGGACTTCATCAAATTCTGGGCTGCGTCATTTGGAAGGTGCTGGGTCTCGCGTGATTTGGATCCTCACATACGCTCGTTGTGCATTACACATTCAATGTAAAAATATTAAATGTTAACACTATTTTGTGAACGGTTATGATAACGCATTAGACTGTACAATCAGAGAATCACTCCTGCTTGTTTCGCTGCAAAACGGTGCAAATTGTAAGTCGTAAAATGAGAATGAGAAAAGTGAACTGTAGCAGGGAAATATATTGTGGTTTACCGTGTTGGTTGATAAAGTGAAAGTGTAAATAAAAAAGTATATGTGTTTTACGGTGTTTTTGGTTAGTAAAGTAAAAGTGTAAGTGAAAAAATTGACCACAAAATTAACAGTAGTAGTGATTTAAATATTATAAATAATATTAAACTAAATCTACTATTGTAAATTAAATTGTATTAATAAATTTGAGATAAAATATAACTAATCTTAATATTTTATTTATAACAATAATATTAATAAAATATTAGTAAATAGTAACTAAATAAATAATAAAAAAATTTAAGAAAAATCTAAAGAACATTAATAAAATTTTAAGAATACTAATAAAACATAAATATTAAAAGTCTTAAGAAAAATAATAAAATATAGTTATAATATATAATATTATAAAATATTTAAAAATTATTATAATAATACTGTAAAAATATAATTAACAAAGTAAAATATAATTATAATTTAATAATAAATTATTATTATTATAATGAATTATTAATACAATATTAACATAATAAATATTAATATAATAATAAAGTATATTATAATATTAATAAAGTAATTATTTATATTCAAAAATAAATAATTAAATATATATAGTAATTTTGTATTAAAGCATAATATGCTATATTAATAAAATATTAACTCTAAATAAAATATTAAAAAATTGGTATAAGTATTAATAAAATAATAAAGTATTAAATAAAAATATTAAATAAAAATAAATTAAAATAGTAAAATATTAAATATTTAAAACAATATTAAAATAATAAAAAACTAAAGAATATAAAATATTAAATAATTAAATAAGAGAATTGAACACTATTAAAAATATAAAAAATATTAAATATTTAATAATATTAAATTATATATTGATTATCAAGTAACTGCTTTGAACTTCAAGTGTACTACTAGTGGGATTTACATGACCATAAATTTTTACTGTAACAATTGTAAGTGGAAAAATATGAGTGTAAAAGTGAGATTTACATGACCACAAAATTAACTGTAGCAACTGCAAGTAAAAAAATGAGAGTTGTATTTTGCAAGTTATTTTCAGCGAAATAAACAACGAAAAATGGAAAAGAAGTTTCACGACTTATGACTTGCGGCGTTTTGCGGCAAAACAAACATGCCCTAATCACAAGTGCGCCCCTATTGAGGCTCACATAGTGCGACAAGTAGACTGGGCTTTGTCCGTATTTCCCTCTTTGGATTGGGCCTACTCTGGGCCTGGAGTCCGTTTAACCGAGTACTAAATGATCAGATTCCTTCTTTATTTTTTCCTCACTTTTTTTCTCTCTTTAAGTTTGCTTTTTTTTTTCTTTTCCTGAAAAGTAAATATTATGTCAAATGTATATGGCCCCATCTGGGGATAGTTTTGGGAGCAAAACTCAGCCCGCAGGGTCTGATACAGAGGGGCCAAGAGGTGGATCCCATTCCTCCCTGATGATTGGATATATGTTAGTCTCACATTAAGGTGGCCCACTAACCTTGGTTAATTAATTGGATTCCTAATTAAAGTTAACTGATATTAAAGATGCCCATATTAAAGTTACATTTATCTATATGTTAATAATCACATGAGGTATAAGGAACCATGATGGGTGGTTTTATCTCAAGGGTTATTTTAGTAAATGTTGGACCTTCTTCTCTCCTCCTGAAAAGAATATAACCTAGGCTCATTATTTGTGAGCAATAAGAGAATCCATCATATTTGCAAGGTTGTGAAAGGAAAAGGAGATAGAGAGAAGAAGGGTCTGCATTAGGTTTCTTGCAGGATTAAAGAGAAGGATCAAAGTCTTCATCATCTGCTTCCTTTCAGTTCATCAATGGCTTCAGGTATGATGATTTAGTATTGATTTAATTATGTATTTGATTTCTTGAGATGATTGATTCTAGATCCATGGCAATTTATCCGCATAAAGTTTATATAATATCTTACATTTGGTATCAGAGCTAGGTTTTAGAATCAATATCTTGGATTATGGATTATGGGAAATTAGGGTTTTTGATTAACAATTCATAAAAATAAAATTTTTGATCTTTTAATTGTGGAATTAATGGATTACATAACCCTAATATCCTGTTCATACTCCTCTAATTGTACAATTAATTGGGATCAAATTTCAGGAATTATTAACCCTAATTTTCCCTAATTTAATATTTCCGTCGGTAATCTGGAACTGCCTTTGATAACAGCTTCGTCGACTAGCCCGAAACACTAGTCGACTAAGTATTTTTCCAGAAACTTAAGAACTCTCTGTTTCGGTACAGTGGTCGACTAATCATTTTGAGTAGTCGACTAATAAAATGTATAGTCGACTTGATATTTTGAGTAGTCGACTAATTAGGGTATAGTCGACTTATAATTTTGCCCAAGTCGACTAACAGAGTGACTCGAAAGTTGGGAGCTCTCTGTTGACTTCAGGAGTCGACTTAATTTATGATCAGTCGACTAATAACAAGTATAGTCGACTTATTACCTTGACCTAGTCGACTAGACTTGATAATAGTTAGTCGACTTGACTTGACCCCAAGTCGACTTGATTTGACTCTAGTCGACTGGAACTCCCACTATAGTCGACTTATATTGTTCCTAGTCGACTAGTAGTTCCTTGACCAGTCGACTAGTGTTGGTATAATTTCAATCATAAATGTAAGTTACACATTTAAGTTGTTGTGTTAATATTGATTGATGTTGGTCAAGTAATAGAATTGGAGTATTATAGTATTACTCAAATAAAAGATTAGAGAATATTATTGGTTAGTTTTGTATTCATAAGGCTTATTGATTTAGTAGTTGCCAAAGTGACCTATGTTAGTAAACCTTATGAATATACAACTACATAAAAGACTTGTCAATGTAGGTGACATTAAAGACAATAATACTCTCGATGGCGGTTCTAGTTAGGAGATTGGGACTGGCCCAAAGGAAAGTCTCTTTCAAATAATTAGGAACCGGGGTAGGGTAGTGTAATTTATGCAACTTAGTGGTGTAGAATTGGATACCCAAAGGTAACATGACTTACTGTCTAAGTAGCATAAATTATATTAGACCTACATAGGTGATAAAAGAGTCTCACCTAAAGAGTGAACACTAGATATGCTTAGGTTTCGCCCAAAGGAGAAATCAAAGTGATATCAATAGTTCATCTTAATTAAATTTAAAATTTTGTATTGATTCGAGGCATTAATGTCAGCTTGTCCTATTATGTTTCAGTGAACGTCCCTACTTCCTTTCACACTCATGCCACTAGCATTCCAGCCCTGGATGGTACAAACTTCTCTGAGTGGTTTGAGCATGTACAGTTTACACTGGGTGTTCTGGACCTAGACATGGCTCTTTTAGTAGAGAAACCTGATGAAGTGACTGCTGAAAGTACAGCAGAACAGGCTAGCCATGCCAAAGCTTGGGAAAGGTCGAATAGACTCAGTCTCATGTTCATCAAGATGACCATTGCCAATAACATCAAGACCTCACTCCCACATACTACTAGTGCATCTGAACTTTTAAGTGCTGTTAAAGACCGATTTAAGTCTGCAGATAAGTCATTAGCTGGCACCCTTATGGCTGAACTTACTACTATGAAATTTGATGGCAGTAGAGGAGTTCAACAAACATTCTTAATATGACTGATAAGGCTGCGAAGTTAGGATCACTGGGAATGAAAGTGGATGAATCCTTCTTAGTACAGTTCATCCTCAACTCACTTCCTCCTCAGTTCGGGCCATTCAAGATTCACTATAACACTCATAAAGATAAGTGGAATCTAAATGAGCTAACTGGTATGTGTGTACAAGAGGAAGTGAGGCTGAGGCAAGAAGGGCATCACTCAGTGTTGGCAGTAACTTCAGGAGCTATCCATAAGAAGGGTAAATATGGATGAGGTAAGAGGTTTCCATCAAAGAAAGGGAATGATCGTGGAGAAAGTAGCCAAGGTCATGGAAAGGTTTTCACTGTCAAATGCTACTTTGTGGCAGAAAAGGACATGTGAAGAAGGACTGCAACAAGAGGAAAGCTTGGTTCGAAAAGAAAGGTATAAATCTTTCTTTTGTATGTTATGAATCAAATCTTGCTGAAGTTCCTTCTAATACTTGGTGGATTGACTCTGGAGCCACAACTCACATAACTAATTCAATGCAGGGATTCCTTACAACCCGAAAACCGAAGAAAAGTGAGAGATTCGTCTTTATGGGGAACCGTCTCAAAGTGGAGGTCGAGAATGTTAGTACTTATCGACTAATCTTAGAGACGGGACATCAAATGGATCTTGAGGACACTTTTTATGTACCTTCAATTTCTAGGAACTTAATGTCATTATCCAAATTAGATGTTGTTGGATATTCTGTTCTATTCAGTTGTGGAAAACTCAGTTTAATGTTTAATTCAATGTCGGTTGGACATGGAATTTTATGTGATGGTTTATATAAAATTTCATTGAATGATGAGTTTGCACAATCTCTATTATCTCTGCATTCGAATGTTGGTATTAAACGTGGCTTAATTAATGAAAATTCCTCTATCTTGTGGCATAGACGACTGGGGCATATCTCCAGGGATAGAATTGAAAGATTAGTGAAGAATGGGATTTTGGATAACCTAGACTTCACTGATTTTGATGTGTGTGTAAATTGCATAAAAGGAAAGCAAACCAAACACACTAAGAAAGGTGCCACGAAAGGTAAAGAGCTTCTTGAAATAATTCATACAGATATTTGCGGAGCACTCTCCATTCCATGTTTTACGGGAGAGAGATATTTTATTACCTTTATAGATGATCTGTCACGTTATGGTTATGTGTATCTAATTCATGAAAAGTCTCAGGCTGTTGACATCCTTGAGGTGTTCATTACAGAAGTTGAGAGACAATTAGATAGAAAAGTTAAAATCATAAGATCAGATCGAGGTGGTGAATTTTATGGTAGATATGATGAGTCAGGACAACATCTTGGCCCATTTGCCAAATTTCTAGAAAAGCGTGGTATTTGTGCTCAATACACAATGCCAGGTACGCCTCAGCAGAATGGTGTTGCTGAAAGGCGAAACCGAACACTTATGGATATGGTTAGGAGCATGATGAGCTTCTCTAATGTACCTAATTCATTGTGGAATGAAGCCTTAAAGACTGCTATGTATATCTTAAACAGAGTTCCTAGTAAGGCAGTCCCAACGACTCCTTTCGAGTTGTGGACTGGTAGGAAACCTAGTTTAAGACATTTACATGTTTGGGGTTGTCCAGCACAGGTTAGAATATATAATCCACAAGAAAAGAAATTAGACTCAAGGACAATATCTGGCTATTTCATTGGTTATCCAGATAAGTCTAAGGGGTACAAATTTTATTGTCCTAACCATAGTACAAGAATTGTTGAAACTGGTAATGCCAGATTCCTGGAGAATGGTGAAATTAGTGGGAGTGATGAACCAAGAAAAGTAGATCTTGAAGTGGTAAGGGTAAATATCCCAATACCCTTTCCTTCAAGAGAAATTGTTGTCCCTCAGCTTGATCATCAAGTTGAGATACCAGAACAACATAATGATATTGGTTCACCACTTCATGAGGATATCGCCATTGAAAATATAGTAGAACCACCACAACCGGCAGCTTTGAGGAGATCTCAAAGGGAAAGAAGATCTGCCATTTCAGATGATTATGTGGTGTATCTACAGGAATCTGATTATGATATTGGGATTAATAAAGATCCAGTTTCATTTTCACAAGCCATAGAATGCAATGATTCTAGTAAATGGGTTGATGCTATGAATGAAGAGTTGAAATCTATGGACCATAACAAAGTCTGGGATCTCGTCGAATTGCCTAATAACTGTAAGAAAGTCGGGTGTAAATGGGTCTTTAAGACCAAGCGCGACTCCAAAGGCAATATCGAACGATATAAGGCCAGACTTGTGGCTAAAGGTTTCACTCAGAAGGAAGACATTGACTATAGAGAAACCTTATCTCCAGTATCAAAGAAGGACTCTCTTAGAATCATTATGGCCCTTGTAGCTCATTATGATTTGGAGTTACATCAAATGGATGTGAAAACAGCTTTTCTGAATGGAGATTTGGATGAGGAAATTTACATGGAGCAACCTGAAGGGTTCGCAAAGGAAGGAAAAGAACACTTGGCTTGCAAATTAAAGAAATCCATATACGGACTTAAACAAGCTTCCAGGCAATGGTATATAAAGTTTAATGATATCATTACCTCTTTTGGATTTACAGAAAACACTGTTGATCAGTGTATATATCTAAAGATCAGTGGGAGCAAGTTTATATTTTTGGTTCTGTATGTGGATGATATCTTGTTAGCCAGTAGTGATATTGGTTTGCTGTATGAAACTAAAAGCTATCTTACCAAGAACTTTCAGATGGTTGATATGGGTGAGGCAACTTATGTTATTGGCATAGAGATCTTCAGGGATAGATCTCGAGGATTGCTAGGATTGTCTCAGAAAGGGTATATCAATCGAGTCTTGGAAAGATTTCATATGGAATTGTGTTCAACCAGTTGTGCACCCATTATGAGGGGTGACAAATTAAGTGGGAGTCAGTGTCCTAGAAATGACTTAGAAAAGGGTCAAATGCAGAAAGTTCCATATGCATCAGCTGTTGGGAGCTTGATGTATGCACACACTTGTACCAGGCCAGATATCAGTTTTGCTGTTGGGATGTTGAGAAGATACCAGAGCAATCCAGGAATGGAGCACTGGAAATTAGCTAAGAAGGTTATGCGGTATCTTTAAGGGACGAAGGACCATATGCTCACATATAGGAGATCAGATCAGTTGGAAGTGATAGGCTATTCGGACTCAGATTTTGCTGGTTGCCCAGATAGCAGGAAGTCTACTTCAGGCTTCATATTCTTGCTAGCAGGTGGGGCAATCTCGTGGAAGAGTATAAAGCAGTCTATCACTGCTTCATCCACGATGGAGGCTGAGTTCATAGCTTGTTTTGAAGCCTCGAATCATGCATTATGGTTAAGGAATTTTATCTCAGCACTTGGTGTAGTTGACTCTATTGCCAGGCCACTGAAGATATATTGTGATAATACAGCAGCCGTTTTCTTCTCTAAGAATGGTAAGTACTCTAATGGTTCCAGACACATGGAACTTAAGTACTTGGTGGTTAGAGAAAGAGTTCAGAAACAAAAGATGTCAATTGAAAGTATAAGTACCACTTTAATGGTTGCTGATCCAATGACCAAGGGATTGCCTCCAAAGACATTCAAGAAACATGTTGTTAGAATGGGTCTTTTGAGCAATCTGTAAATGTATGTTTTTGGTACTTATGTAATTGACAATATTGCGCAATAAAAGTTGTTTCTGTATTTCCTGTTATCCAATTATGTGTGCACATATTATGTATGGATGTTTGTTAAACAGGAAATGTCTTTACAAGACAATTACAGGGGCCATTTTGGTTATGGACTCAATTAGTAAGGGTTATCAATGTTGTGGTACATAGAAGGGAGTATGGCATGGATGTCGTATAACCGCTATGACTCGCATTGTGGTCCAATCTAATTGCAGTATTACAGTTTTTCATATTGGGCTTATCAGTTGTTTTTAAAATTCGTGATCACGTGTCAAAGTTTTTCAGTATGGAATCCAATGGAGTCAAAATGTTTTGAAAAATGAGTCTTTTCTTTTATTTGTTTTCTAAAGTTTTAACCTAATCGGTTTAGTGGTCCAAGTGGGAGAATGTTAGTCTCACATTAAGGTGGCCCACTAACCTTGGTTAATTAATTGGATTCCTAATTAAAGTTAACTGATATTAAAGATGCCCATATTAAAGTTACATTTATATATATGTTAATAATCACATGAGGTATAAAGGAACCATGATGGGTGGTTTTATCTCAAGGGTTATTTTAGTAAATGTTGGACCCTCTTCTCTCCTCCTGAAAAGAATATAACCTAGGCTCATTATTTGTGAGCAATAAGAGAATCCATCATATTTGCAAGGTTGTGAAAGGAAAAGGAGATAGAGAGAAGAAGGGTCTGCATTAGGGTTTCTTGCAGGATTAAAGAGAAGGATCAAAGTCTTCATCCATCTACTTCCTTTCAGTTCATCAATGGCTTCAGGTATGATGATTTAGTATTGATTTAATTATGTATTTGATTTCTTGAGATGAATGATTCTAGATCCATGGCAATTTATCCGCATAAAGTTTATATAATATCTTACAAAGAGGTGAGGGAGGAAGGGGAAGCCACCAACTACTACAAGTACAAGACGGCCACCTTTTAGGCTGAAGTAATAATAATAATATTTATTCTTAATATCAACTTACTATTTAGGTCCTGTTTGGTTGTCGGAAAATAAAAGAAGAAAAAAATATGCGAGCTCGTTTGATCAAATTTTCAACGTGTTTCGAGCTAAAAAAGCTCAGAATCCTGACGTGGTCCATAAAACTGAGTTAGAAGAGTGGGGCACATACGCTTTTCTTTCTCAATTTTGACCGGAAATACATGTAGAGCGCATATGTCATGAATAAAAAAAATGGGGTTTTCGCCTACTTTTAGGGCACGGGCTCTTAGCGTGATTCTTACGGCTTCAACTATAAAAATAATGATCTCAAGAAGTGAATACTCGTGTAAGTTGTGCATGAGTCCAGCTATTGTTTGGTTTGATTGGAAATATATTCGAAGCTTGTAGTTTGCACACTGTGCTAAAAAAAAGGTACAACTACAAGTTGGATGTTCTTTTTACTCACACATTGTCATAAATACTTACAGTGCTTACTTGGGTAGAAATCACAATGCCCGGAGGTGCTACACTTGTGTGTCAAATGAGAAAGATGCCACTCACTTTGGGTCTGTTTGGAGGAAGTGGGCGGAAGTAAGAAAGTGGGAAGTGTCATTTTGTCACTTCCGCTGTCTATCCAAACACTGAAAAAGGAAAGTGAAAAAAAAAAAAAAAAACCTTTTTCTTTTCTCTTTCCCCTTTTACACAATCATTTCCTCACTTTTAAGGTGTTACAGTTAATTTTATGGTCATATAAATCTCATTTGTAATAAGTTGGAGCAAAAAAACAGTTAATTTTGTAGTCATGTAAATATTACTTGCATTCTAATTACAGTCTCATTTATTTCATAATTAATTTTTATTTTAATATTATTTTACGGTCAACTTTGTGGTCAACATTTTCACTTTCAAATTACCAACTAAACACCGGAAAAGACATTATACTTTTTCAATTACACTTCCCAACTACTATCCAAACACCGAAAAAGAAACACAAATTCTCATTTTCTAAAAAGAAAAGAATCCTCATTCCCATTTTCTCACTTCCACCTACTTCCGGCCATCCAAACAGCCCCTTTGTGGACATGAGGTTGTAAGTGGTATAATTGTCAAATTGGCCACACCACCACTTACAAATCTGCAAAGCCACTTACAAGTCGTAAACCCAGCTACAACCAAAGTCTACACTGCGAAGCACCACTTACAACTAATCGCTACAATTATCTGCATGGGTTGGTTTCATTTTAGTTTTTCTAATGGTGTTTGTGTCAAAAACTAATTACCCGAGACGAGTGTCTCGCCGGTGCATAGAGTGTCTGGTAACTATGATCCAATTACCGGACAATCCTCCGTTTAGAATAATAAGCCCTAACTCTTGCCTGTTAAACCGAAAACTCTGAAGTTGTAGCGAGAGTTGAGGGGAATATAATTATATGCTCAAATCGCCATCGGCCAATTAACATAATTTAATGCCTCTCTTAATCTCATTGACTCAGCTAAATCTTGTTGACGTATCTAGAAAGTTATCATATGGCCATCATCCTCAATCATCACCCATTTCGTCCTCCTTGCTCTCAGGGCCAATAATAGATTCTGACTTGCTTATCTCAATCAATCACCAGCCCATGTACTTTTCTTTCTTAGGACTCTCCTTGCAAGCAATCCATGTCGTTTTATGTTCTTCTGGACTTGAGTTACTTCCTAACCTTGCCATCCTCACTCTAAAACTTGAAGCCTAGGGACTATGCTCTTAGCTAACTCCCTTTCTTTGCCCTTGCTACAAATGTAAGCATCGCCTTTGATGCCAAGGTCACGTGACAATAGGTTGTGGGAAATCCCAAGCTTATATCCGGACTACGAGCTTTGTTGGGGGGAAAAAAAAAAATATTATGATAAGGATCAAGATGTTAGGATTGTGACTCGAATATGTCGCGAAGGAAGACAAAGCTTTAGAGGCCGAAGAACGGACGAGAACGAAGAGATGCATACAGTCTAGTCGACTTATATATCTCACTAGTCGACTAATCAGCCGACTTGGAACACAACAGAGAGTTGGATGTTTTCAGTAGTCAACATATAACATTTATTTGTCAACTAATACACTCATTAGTCGACTAATCTGGCACATAAGTCGACTAATAGGGAGGTTCTGGCAATTTTCTTTTCTGTATCTGTTTCCAATTTGAGTTGAACTCGAGTTTCCTTCTCTACTGAGGCTGTGTTGTTCGTATTGATGGAATTTGTGTAGGACTATGATGATCTTATGGTTTATAAATAACCCTTAGGGGTGGCCTTCAAAGTACTATAATACTATTGATTCGATAAAATTCCTAGAAGGTGAGAATCAATATAAGTTAGAGATTTGTGACAAAAGTTTTAGCCATAAGGGTTCGCTATTCTAGGCGGCCATCAAAGAACTTGTAATCTCCTCTTAGCGAGAGGTGATAGTGTTTCTCATTGTACACCTCCAAAGTTTAATAAAGTTTTTCTCCCTTCTCTCGTGGATGTACATACGATCTGTTTGATCGGTGAAATCACGTTAAATTGTCTGTTGGCTTTCTCTACTTTGAAATATCTTATTTCTTCTTCTTCAATTGCACAATGATCCGGCTTCCTCTCATCTTTTTCCGCTGCGCGGATCTTAACAATTGGTATCAGAGTAAGGTCAACGTGAAGATGTTTGCAATTAAGTTTGATATTCAGAAGTTCGATATTATCATCAACTTCAGTAAGTGCGGATTAGGATGAATGACATTCTAACCCAGAGCGATTGAAGAAGGCACTACTAGGGAAGGAGAAAAAAAATCTGAAAACATGAAGGGGGGGAAAAAAAAACTTGGCAGGAGTTGGATGAGAAAGCATTGATGACTATTCAGCTGTGCTTGGTAGATGAAGTGTTGATGGATTTTTTTGAAGACAATAATATCCTCACTGTGGGAGTCACTTCAGGATCATTTTTCAAAAAAATCGTTGGCGAATCGGTTGATTCTGAAGCAACGTCTCTTTTTTCTCCACATGCATAAAGGTACACCTATCAAGTCTCATATCGCAGAGTTTACTTCTATTATAATGAGTTAGATAAGATAGAAGTTAAGTTAGAAGATGAAGATCAAGTACTTCTATTACTGTAAATCACCTAGAGGGGGGGGGGGTGAATAGGTGATGGCTAATCTAATGGTCACTTAATGATGAATTATGCAAATAATGCGGAAGCTAAAAACAATTATGACCAAATAAAACTTCTTACACTAAACACCACGTATAACCAAAGAGTGTTGCCGAATTCCCCGTGAAGGGCTCTGGACAAACTCCTCTAGATTCTCCTTGAATGGGTTGAGGTGCCGCGTTGGCTCTCTTGGTTAAATACAAGTGTTAGCAACAATCCCAAGCAAGTATATCAATTAAGCACAAATGAATATATCAAGCATATAAAGATAGACAATAATTGAATGCAAGATATAAACAAGAGACAAAGAGAGAGAGAGAGAGAGAGTGAGCAATCGCAAACACAAGGGATTTGTTTCGAGATTCGAGCACACTGCTCTTCATCCCCGCCTTCGACACACGAAGGATTTCCACTATGCAAGATCCCAATGGATCTCTCCTCGGTGCCGCAACACCTACAAGCCCTCGGACTCTCTAGTCCAGTACACACCGCAAGCCCACCGGCTCGCCGAGGCCGCACCTCAAACAACCGAGTCCGCACCCGAACTCAAAACAACGACGAGCACACTTGCCCGTCTCCTCAAAGAACAAAGAAAAGATCTTTGTGATCACAACACTTTGATCACCTAAAGCACTCTCACTACAACACACCTATAGGATGTATAATCAATGGATGGCTCAAGTGTGGTGTGAGAAAAAGCAAGGATGTGAAAGGTGGAGGAAAACTTAAAGACTTTCTTTTAAACACTCTTGATAAAACTTCCCTTTAGATAGGAAATATTTGCTCTCTATTTTGTGGAGAAAACCCTTTAAAAAGTCTGGGAAAAACTGGCTCTAAGAGACTCCAAAATCTTGTATCAAAACAATGACAAGACCCCCAATTTATAGGCTGCCAGAAAACTAGCCATTGGGATCTGTCAGTACTGCCGGTCGACCGGCCCGGTCGACCGCCAACGGTCGGATTTCTGACCGTTGGAGCCACGGTCGACCGGTGCGGTCGGCCGAACTTTCCAGAGAGCACTGCTCTCTGGAGCGGTCGACCGGCACGGTCGACCGTCCACCAGTACACACAGGCGTGCACGTTTGTGCACGTCGGTCGACCGACCCGGTCGACCGACTTCAGGGTTAGTCGACTTATAAGCTAGTATAAGTCGACTAGCTGAAGCCTGAAATAATTTTTCTGGGATTAAAAAGTTTGTCATTTTGGCTCAAATAAAATCCCATAAAATACATAAAAATCTACAAAAATAGTTTAACCAATATACTTTGATATACAAACATGCTTGCACAAAATCAAGGCATGTTATAAAAGATTGGACTATTTTTGTAACTTGAAAATATTTGGCTCATGATAAAAACTGTATTTTTCTAAAACAATATTTTTCCAAAAACTTGTTTTTCCAAATCTTCATCAAATACAAAAACAAGATATACTTTTAAGGCATAGTGTGTATGGATATGATCCACTACACAATCAAGATGAAATATCTATGTTTTTGTCATTAAGCTCTAAATATGGTTTTGGTTGAAATATATAACTTTGAATACCAAGAACCAAAAACTATGTTTTTCCAAAATGAAAGTCTTTTCTAAATCTGAAATTCTTTTATGAAAAGACAACAAATTCAAGAGTGTGTGTGTGATATCTACTTGAGCAATCCACCAACTATCTATCCTTTACATTTTATCTAAAACAAAAATAAAATCTTATACCTAGACACAAGTCTTCATCTTCTTGAAGTCTTCACTTGAAGGCTTCTCATCTTCTTGACTTGGTCCAAGCTTGATCCAAAAGCTCCTTGGATCACACCGTGCTAGCTCTAAATCTTGACATTTTATCCTTTGTTGAACTATGCACCTACTAAGATCTTGATAATGAATCTGTCACTAATTAAACACAAGATCATTAGTAAACATAACTTCATGAGTTGATCATCATCAAAACTAGGGTGATAGGCCTTTGGGCCAACAATCTCCCCCTTTTTGATGATGACAAAACTCATGAGGTTATATATGCATGGATTAAAGTAAAGCTTCAAGGAAGCTCCCCTTAACTCATGCATAGACATAAATAATAATATATGACAATGAAGCTCATAAATATGTATGCAAATGAATGACATGTATGCAAATACAACATGTCAAATAATCATAAAATTCATCAAGTTCTTATCTCCATTCATTTGCAAAACAAAACATATATGCATAAATAACAAGGAAGACAAATACTACTCCCCCTTAAGCAATGAAAACATGCATATATACTCAAATACTTCTCCCCTTTTTGTCAATCATCAACAAAGGGTTCAAAGTAAAATCAAATCAAACAAAGATTTATATGCGATATACATTCATGAAGAGAAAAACGCTAAGTTAGTTTCCCTACACATATGCATTACATGAAGAAGGGATGACAAGCCCTAACTCACATAACACATATTATGTAATGCATAAGAGGAGATGTGAAGCTCCCCCTACACACGTATATCATATAAAGAAGAGTTGTCAAGCTCCTCAATTTATAATATACTCAACATGAATCTATATGTAGAAGAGATGTTAAGCTCTCCGTGCATATAGGAAATACATATCAAAACATTTTTTTTTAATTTTTTTTAAAATTTTTTTTAATTTTTAAAAATTTTTTTTAAAGGTATCAGAGCTCTTGTAAAACAAACAAAATTTTAAGATACCAAATCGAAAATAATCATTATCGTATTGATACCAATTGAAATTTAACAAATATGAAGTTGAAGCATTTTGATATCAATGGTAAACATAATGATCAAAAATTTTTAGTTTTCATCATAAACTTTGTGCTTTTAAAATGTGAGCCAATTGTAAGTTAGGCACATGAAAATCATATATATGTATGAGAAATGAGTATACCAAGTGAAATTGATACATACATATATATAAGAAACAAAATATGACTATATACAAAATAAGTTCATATTGATACCAATTGAAACGATTCAATGATACCAATTGACATAACAATAAAATCAAGTGTATATCTCATAACCTACCACCCTTCATATGCACAAGGTAAAAGATTTTCAATGAAGCATACAAGGCATAATCGCCCATCCATCCTCCCATAGATGGTAGGGGTTTTCAAAAATAGATTTGAAAATAAGCTTAGTTTGAAAAACTCTACCAAATGAAGAGATTGCACTAGTTAATATGAAAATGTTTTAAAACTAGTACGAAATCCTTCAAGTAAGGAATAAAGCAAAAAAAATGTCAATAAATCTCAATATACCTTTAAATCATCACACATTTTTATTAAAAACAAAATTTATATTTCAAGATATATGTATGTTTTGACAACACAATAAGTATACATACATATCTCTTAAACACAATTGAGTCCATATAAATAGATTTGCATTAAAGGCAAATGACTCAAGAGGTATACATGTATATCTTAAAGTTTGGCAAAATACACATATACATGAAATGAAAAACACATGATCATAAATCAAATCCAAAAGTGGGAATATAAGTTTAAAAAAGTATGTATCATCAAAACCAAACAATACAAGCACATTTCATGGGTTCAAATAAGCGTTCAAGTACAAATATAAATAGGTTTATTTGTGGCCCACGACATGTACAAGTATAAATCCTAGTGTTGACAAAAACTAACATATAAACTAATATTCAAATCATGAAGCATCAAATTTTGAGAAAAATAGAATCATGTGTCAATCAAAAAAAAATTATTTGAAGAATAAATAACTAGTATAAATTGTTTTTGGAAAACTAGTTAAAGATCCTTCGAATATATCAAATCTTATGTTTTTCATAAACATAACTAGATACACAAAAATTTAAGCACTCATGGTCTATAAGGCTCAAAATGATTTTGACAAAAGAGTGAGTGTTAAACGATCATGTAAATAGCATTTTTATGAAAATAGCCAATGAAGCTCATAAGTCACATTTTTAACAAAAACACGAAAAATCAAAATACTAATCTTCATGGTATATGTATGATTAATCCAATCCTAACAATACATATACATATCCCAAATCTAAAAGAGTCTATTAATGATGTTTGCATGAAGGCAAGAGACTCACGGGTATACATGTATATTTATTAGATTTGAATTAAAAATACATATACATGAAGTAAAGCATAAAAATTGGCAAAGCATGTATAAATGAGAATCATCAAAACTAGTCTATACATATGCATATAGTGGGTACAAATGAGCATGAAGTGCAAATATATATAAAACAAATGTAGCTCACTATTTGTACATGTATAATACAAGTTTTGATAAAAACTACATCTAAGCATGTTATTACCACATGAAGCACATAAAAATATGAACATGCTATATGATATATATGAAATTATAAGTATGTGCATAAAAGAAGGAGTTTAGAAATTGTTACCAACTCCAAAGCTCCTAATATGGTGGTTGTCCCACCAAAACCTCCTTGATAGCGGTGCTCCAAATGTGTGTCCATCAAGTCTATTTGCATCCACTACCAAGGCACCAATTCTCTCACGTTTTGTGAGAGCCCTCACCTACATCACAAGCAAATGGTGGGGGTTTTGGTACCCATATTTTCTTGTAGGGTCCACGGGGGTTAGCTTTGTTGTAAGGAACCCAAAATCTTTTATCTTAGCAAAATTAAAATGATCTAATCTATCATAACAATATTTTGCTAAATGGCCTTTGCGACCACAATGTGTACATACGTACACCTTAGTATGCTTATGTGTAAGAGTGTGATCATGTTGTGCAACATAAGCAAATGCATGATGGGTATGATGTGCATGAACATGTGGAGCTTGTTTCTTTAAAAACATTGACTCCAACCTAAAATGATTGAAAGCACAAGAGTTCAATGTTGAACTCAAACCATCCATTTTATCTTTCAAATTCTTAATCTCATTAGTTGTGGCATGTAAGCATGATGAGATATATGATCATTCTTCTTTTTCTTTTATGAAACAAAATCTTTTTCTTTTTCACAAATTTTTCTTTTCAAAGAATTATTTTCTTGAAAAATAACTTCTTTTTGTTTTTTCACCAAATCAACTTTCTTTTTCAAAATAGTGTTTCCTTCACATAAATCATTCAATTTTGCAAGCAAGGAAACATTCTCATTTTTCAAATCATCTTTTCTTTTTCTAAATATGCAATCTTAGATTTAAATGAATCTTGTTCTATATGCATGCAATCAATGTTCTTTTTCAAATTTTTATTATCCTTTTTAATCATGTCATATTTCTCAAGTAATAATTGACAAAATGTAGAAAGCTCTTCATATGACATACTATTATCCTCATCCTCGGATTCGGAAGTTACCTCAAGGGGGTTATCCCCTTGGACCATGTAGCACACATTGGAGATGTCGCTTCCAACGTCCGAATCGCTCCCGGCATAATATTGTTCTTTTTCGCCAAGGAGAGGAGGGTGTGTTCCACACTACAAAAGCCAAATCAATGTTAGCAACTCTAGATAAATAAACATCATTTAGGGTAGACTTGATAGCATGAAGGGCTTTTGCATTAGCCTCAAAATTCTTACCATCTAAAGAATATGCATTATTAGTAGTGGCAAGATATACATGAATGCCTAAGGCCTTGAGGTACAAGGACATCTTCACCTTCCATATATGGATGTTAGCAATGTCAAACATGGGTGGTGACATGAAGTCCATGGTGTGTGTACAAATATTGTGATTAGCCTAAAAATAAGAATCTTTTACTCTAGGTTGTTAGACCAAAATCAGAGTACCAAGCTCTGATACCAATTGTAAATCACCTAGAGGGGGGGTGAATAGGTGATGGCTAATCTAATGGTCACTTAATGATGAATTATGCAAATAATGCGGAAGCTAAAAACAATTATGACCAAATAAACCTTCTTACACTAAACACCACGTATAACCAAAGAGTGTTGCCGAATTCCCTGTGAAGGGCTCTGGACAAACTCCTCTAGATTCCCCTTGAATGGGTTGAGGTGCCGCGTTGGCTCTCTTGGTTAAATACAAGTGTTAGCAACAATCCCAAGCAAGTATATCAATTAAGCACAAATGAATATATCAAGCATATAAAGGTAGACAATAATTGAATGCAAGATATAAACAAGAGGCAAGAGAGAGAGAGAGAGAGAGAGAGAGAGAGAGAGAGAGTGAGCAATCGCAAACACAAGGAATTTGTTTCGAGGTTCGAGCACACTTGCTCTACATCCCCGCCTTCGACACACGAAGGATTTTCACTATGCAAGATCCCAATGGATCTCTCCTCGGTGCCGCAACACCTACAAGCCCTCGGACTCTCTAGTCCCGTACACACCGCAAGCCTACCGGCTCGCCGAGGCCGCACCTCAAACAACCGAGTCCGCACCCGAACTCAAAACAACGACGAGCACACTTGCCCGTCTCCTCAAAGAACAAAGAAAAGATCTTTGGTGATCACAACACTTTGATCACCTAAAGCACTCTCACTACAACACACCTATAGGATGTATAATCAATGGATGGCTCAAGTGTGGTGTGAGAAAAAGTAAGGATGTGAAAGGTGGAGGAAAACTCAAAGACTTTCTTTTAAACACTCTTGATAAAACTTCCCTTTAGATAGGAAATATTTGCTCTCTATTTTGTGGAGAAAACCCTTTAAAAAGTCTGGGAAAAACTGACTCTAAGAGACTCCAAAATCTTGTATCAAAACAATGACAAGACCCCCAATTTATAGGCTGCCAGAAAACTAGCCGTTGGGATCTGTCAGTACTGCCGGTCAACCGGCCCGGTCGACCGCCAACGGTCAGATTTCTGACCGTTGGAGCCACGGTCGACCGGTGCGGTCGGCCGAACTTTCCAGAGAGCACTGCTCTCTGGAGCGGTCGACCGGCACGGTCGACCGTCCACCAGTACACACAGGCGTGCACGTTTGTGTACGTCGGTCGACCGACCCGGTCGACCGACTTCAGGGTTAGTCGACTTATAAGCTAGTATAAGTCGACTAGCTGAAGCCTGAAACAATTTTTCTGGGATTAAAAAGTTTGTCATTTTGGCTCAAATAAAATCCCATAAAATACATAAAAATCTACAAAAATAGTTTAACCAATATACTTTGATATACAAACATGCTTGCATAAAATCAAGGCATGTTATAAAAGATTGGACTATTTTTGTAACTTGGAAATATTTGGCTCATGATAAAAAACTGTATTTTTCTAAAACAATATTTTTCCAAAAACTTGTTTTTCCAAATCTTCATCAAATACAAAAACAAGATATACTTTTAAGGCATAGTGTGTATGGATATGATCCACTACACAATCAAGATGAAATATCTATGTTTTTGTCATTAAGCTCTAAATATGGTTTTGGTTGAAATATATAACTTTGAATACCAAGAACCAAAAACTATGTTTTTCCAAAATGAAAGTCTTTTCTAAATCTGAAATTCTTTTATGAAAAGACAACAAATTCAAGAGTGTGTGTGTGTGATATCTACTTGAGCAATCTACCAACTATCTATCCTTTACATTTTATCTAAAATAAAAACAAAATCTTATACCTAGACACAAGTCTTCATCTTCTTGAAGTCTTCACTTGAAGGCTTCTCATCTTCTTGACTTGGTCCAAACTTGATCCAAAAGCTCCTTGGATCACACCGTGCTAGCTCCAAATCTTGACATTTTATCCTTTGTTGAGCTATGCACCTACTAAGATCTTGATAATGAATCTGTCACTAATTAAACACAAGATCATTAGTAAACATAACTTCATGAGTTGATCATCATCAAAACTAGGGTGATAGGCCTTTGGGCCAACAATTACTCTGTTCTTTACCTTCTTGATACAAGAGCTTTAGAAAAGCTATCATTTATGGAGGCAAATTGATCGAGAGAAAATCGAGCCAAAAAAAGTGTATTTAAAAGTAAAAAATTGAAGGACTTGGTGCTTTGGCTTCTCTCAACACTACCGCGATAGCATAATAGCTATGCGGGTTGAATCCACAAAGACAGGAGGCGATAGAAGCTTTACCGGTTATTTCACGAAATCGTTAAAGAGTTCTTTTTTGTTTCAAAAGAATTTAAAAGAAAAAAAACAAAATAAGAAATAGAAGAGGGAGAAGAAGATGAAAACATAGTGAAGTGATTGAAAAAGTGATTTTGAAAGCAAAATCAAAAGGAAAGAAAACCCATGATTAACTTACTACTAATTGATACCACTAACTGTACTAACCTCTTTGGGTGATTCGTGCCTCAGATATCATTGGACCTCAGATATCATTGGAAACTCATACACATGACTTCAAGAAGCTTTACAAAGCATGACTCATAAGAAGTGGTCATCATCCAAACTTAGCAAACAGAGTGCAATCTACAATTAAATCATCAAAACTACAAGAGAGAAAGAATGAAATAAAATAGAGTTTACAAGTTAGCTTGATAGCAAGTTAAAAGTTAGAGACCCTTCATCATGAGGCATCAATAGCTCTTGCAAGTGCAAGGCCTATTTGAGACTATTAGATCATGTAGGTCATAATCAATCAAAACTTAGTGTATTAGTGAGTTACTAGTGAGTTCACCATGGAGAGAAAAATTAGCTACTCTTAGATCAAGAAACAATCAAGAGAAAGGAGGAAACTTTGTATTAGATTGTCACTCACTATTACAGAAAATCTCTCTCTTTTCTCTCGAATCTCTCTATAATCCTAATCCTAATCTAGAAAGAAAGAGAAAATATAAGAAAGAAAATAGAAAATCCAAATCTACAACTAGAAGGATAAGAAACCCTAGCTGCTGTTCTCCTCCCTTAATTTCTGGCTCCTGTAAGGGGTATTTATGGGTACAGGGGGCTGGAGACTATGAGATGAGGCTACATACTAAAGATTAGGGTTGTTGTGAAATACACCTAGAGGGGAGAGGAGGGGGGCGAGTGAATATGTGCATAGCTAATCAAATAAAAATTCTAAACAATATAATATCAAAAAACACAACCGATTACTCAAAACAAGACTTGAAGCCGGATTCCCCATGAAGGGCTCTAAACTTCTCCTCATGATTCCTCTAGATAAAGTTGAGGTGCTCAATTGCTATCTTATTGAGATGAGTATGATTGACAAGAATAAATGAATGATAAACAAGTAAATAGAGACAATAAATCAATCTCAAATAAAAAGATTTGTTCTGAGGTTCGAGCCATCGCTCTACGTCCCGATCTTCACCAACGTGAACGATTTCACTATCCACTATTGGATCCTCCACAAAGGGACCTTACAACAAGGAATTATAACCACTCGAAATACACAACTCCTCAACTCAATCCTCTACACCAGAGGCAGCACGAAGCCAATTGAGATAACAAGGTCTGGGTGATCAAGAGATCACAAACACTCTCTTTGTAACTCTCTTACAAAAATCCTATAGAGTAAAATGTAAAATTAAAGCTCAAGGATGTAAGCGAGAGTGAAAATCAGAAAAGAGAGATTTTAAGGGAGAAAAACTCAATTAAAACTTTGAAAATAAGAGCACAAAAGAAAACTTGAAACTTTCTCTTTGAAAGCAATAACTAGATTTTCAATAAAATTTATTGTTGTGAAATATTCAATCCCAATGACCCTTTATATAGGTTTTAGAAAAACACTTTTAGAATAATTTTACCAGGTCTAAAAAGGAAGAAATTGACCCTTTATATAGGTTTTAAAAAACACTTTAAGAATAGTTTTACCAAGTCTAAAAAGGAAGAAATTGATCCTAAAAATTCAACTTTTCACGTTTTAAAAGAAACATGTTTAAAAACAGATTTAAAAGAACTGGCTATTACTGCCAATCTAGCAGTCTGTCAATTGACCAGCCATTCAAAAAAAAATTAACTGTTGGCTCTTGGTCGACTGGTCGGTCGACCGTGTTTAACCGAGACCAAACTAGTTACAGTCGGTCAACCGCAATAAGGGACCGGTCGACCGGTCGATCGATCAGGAATGTGCACAACATGCACATCCCAATTGCCAGAGGTTCGGTCGATCGTGCGGTCGACCATTCTGGCCTGTAATAGGCACAGTCGACCGCCCGGTTGACCGACCTAGGCCAAAAACTGGGTGAAAGTAATTTTTGAAGATAAAGAAAATTTTCAAATAATTTTTGTTTGAATTTTGGAAGAGAAAAGACATGTATAGCCCTGTGATACAAGTTCTAAACTGAGATAGAAATTTTTAAGAAAATGTGGAACAAGTATCAAAACCAAACATGTCAAAACTGTACTTTTGAAAACGTGCACTTTTGTGTGTGTATATCTTTGAGCTTCAAATCTATATTCTACTTCTTAACGAATTAGTTTCTTATAAGGTTCTCATCGACTACAAGAATCTTCAAGCAGGCTTCTCTGATAGTGACGTTTGAGCGAGTGCTTTGAGCCATGATCCTATTCCTGAGTACTCTTGAGCCATCAACACCTTCCTTTGGAGGAAGAAACCTGTTAAATCTTCTTAAACCCTGTTAGATCTTTTTGAACCCTGAAATACACTCTTAAACTTGATTAGTACCAAATAACTTCATATGATTTGTTATCATCAAAACACAAAACAGGGGATTGTAACCTTTGAGCCAACAATCTCCCCCTTTTTGATGATGACAAAATATATGAGCTATTTAAAAGAAAATCTAGAAAAGAGCTTTGTAAAAACTCACCCTCAAGTTATGCTAGCTATCAAGTACAAGATATTGTTGGCCCAGAGGCCTTCCACTCTAGTTTTGATGATGATTAACTCATGAAGTTATGTTTACTAATAATCTTATGATGTTTAGTTTTAGATCCTTAACCAAGATATTAGTAGGTGATTAGCTTCAACAAAGGAGTTTTGAAGCCTTTCACATGGTGATTCAAGAGCCCGAGTGTCAAAGATCATATATAGCACTCGTTGGAGTCAAGCTCGGTGGATCACGGTTTGGATCGAGTCGGCTTGAAGACAGAGTTCGTCAAGAAGACTTCGGTACTTAATTTAGTTTATGTTTTAGATCCATGTGTAAAGATTAGATAGTGTGGTATGCTCAAGTTCACAACACACACATTTGTTTTAAGTTTTCATGTTTTGGTTTTCGTTTTTGGTTTAACCGATCTTGGTTTTCATGAATAAATAGTATCAATACAAGTTTACATTGTTTAATGTATATTAGATTTGTTCTATATACATGTATGCTTCATATCTTAGACAAACTTAGTTTGATAACCTATTCATGTATTTAGGTTTTGTATTTTAACAGAACTTATTTTCAGATTTAATGTCAAAACATTGATATATATCTATTTCATGTGTATTGGTTTATATCCATATACTACATGCCTAAAAGTTGTTTCAATATCATGTTTTTGTGTTTAGATGAGTTTGGACAAAACGAATTTCAATTCAAAAATCCAAGTTTTGGAAAATACAGATTTTGGTTTTCGACAAAATTTCTAAGTCACAAAAATGGTTCAAATTGTTTGAAATATGTGTTGAAATTTTTCACACATGTTTGTATATCAAAGTATTATACTGAACTTATTTTTGTGGATTTTTAGAAGATTTTATGGGATTTAATTTGTAATTAAAAACCAAAATTTCAAGTTATGAAAATCCCCTGCCAGGCTCTGGCGGTCGACCGTTCCGGTCGACCGGACCAGGAGCCGGTAGACCGGAGCGGTCGACCGGACGTGCACAAGGATGTGCACTTGGCCGTATAAGTTGGCCGGTCGACCGAGCGGTCGACCGACTGAAGGCAACCTACTCTCGGGTTGCCCCGGTCGACCGGACGGTCGACCGGCCAGAGAGCCGTTGCTTTCTGGTTCAGGGACCGGTCGACCGGGCGGTCGATCGGAAGGCTTAACAGTCAGAAATTTGACCGTTGGCCAGTCAACCGGCCGGTCGACCGGAAGGCCAATTCTGGCCTTGTCAGCTGCTAACGGGTAGATTCCTTTGGGGGTTATAAATATCCCATTTGAGAGAGGTTTTCTAAAAGATTTTCAAGAAGAAAAATTTCCTACTCTCTAATGTTTTATTATAAGTTTCAAAAGAGTTTTTAGAGTTTTAAAGATTTGATCTTTACTTTGTTTTAAAAAGGGTTGGAAAATTCAAGAAAAGGAAGAAATTTTGGGATTGGTTTTTGATCTTCATTTTAATCTTATCCTAGTTGTTTTCCCAATAGTTTTGTTTGAGTTTTTGATTTCCAAACCCTTTGTTTTCCACACTTGAGCTATATCTTCTATCCTATCTATTTAGGATCTTTATTTTGTGGGAAAAGAATTGTTTGTGGTTGAGATAGACCACCTAGTTGTAAACCCTCCCTATATGTTGTATCCCTCTTGTGTAGAGGTTGATTGTGGAGTGGTGATTGGCTTCCTTTAGTGAGAGGTGGAGATTATGTTTGGCTCCCTCTAGTGAGAGGTGGAGATTGGTTGTGTATTCCTCTTAGTGAAGAGGTGGATTGTGGTTATTTTGGCTAAGTACCTACCCCTCTTGTGTGAGGTGGTGTTTGTGTTGCCTCTAATGAGAGGTTTTATTCGGTTGAGAGAGGAGTTGTGTACTCCCGGTTGTATTTGCCCCAAATTCTCAGTGGAGGTTCTCTGTGTGGGAGTCCTGTGTGGACAAGTTAGTGGATTGGTAATCCTTCTGGGTGAAGGCGGGAACGTAGAGCTGGGTGCTCAAATCTCAAAACAAATCTCGTTGTTTGCGTTTGATCCATTGACTCTAACTCTCTCTTTATATTGTGCCATTGCATCATTTCATATTGCTCATTCATATTATATGCTTGGCTTGTTTGTGTGTGCCTCACTTGTGCTTAACCACGAGAGTTTCATATAGCGCCTCAACTCTTATTCAGAGGAATCAAGAGGAGTTTGTCCAGAGCCCTTCACCGAGAATTCGGCTACACTCGTTGGTTGCATTAAGTGTTGTTGCAATTTAGTTTTAATTTTCGAATTTAGTTCACTAGATTAGCCGTACACCTATTCACCCCCTCTAGTTGTACCTTCAATTGGTATCAGAGCCGACGCTCCTGATATTTGGTTTAACCACGTAGGAGTGTGATCTTGGTTAGCTAATCTATCATTTGCATTTGCACATTTATATTGTTTACACACACTCATAGATTGCTTGTCACCTCCCATGTTTGATGTTTCCAACATTGACATGTGGAAATTTAGGATGTCCATGTATTTGAAAACCCTAGGCTTGCATGTTTTCCTTACCGCTACCAAGAAATCCTATCTTGGTAATAGCAATCATATAGAGGCCAATGCACAAGCCCTTGAGGCACTTAGAAGCACGCTTAATAAAGAATATCTGTACTTAGTTTTTAACTGTGATTCCGCCTTTGCAGTGTGGAACACGTTGACCTCCTCTAAGCTTCAATTGCCAATCCAACCGGAAGATGAATCTAGTAGAGAATCCGAGCAACATTGCTACATGGTCCAAGGGAATGACTCCCTTGAGGTATATTCGGAATCTCAATTAGATAATAATGATGTTAGTTCTTCTTGTGATGAATACATTGATGCCAATGCTTTAAATGAAGAACTATCAATTGTATGTGAAAAATTATTAGAGAAATATAATCTTTTGAGAAAGAAAAGTTTTGAACTAAAAGAAGTTAATAAGGATTTATGTTCAAAACTAAATTTAATTTTGCAAGAGAAAGTGAAGATTTCTAATGAAAAGGATTCATTGAAATCTAAACTAGATCTTGCCTTAAAAGAAAATGCTATTTTGAAAAATAAAATTATTGTAATGATATTATGAAGAAAAATGAAAACTTGTCTTCAAAAGTTGAGTTTGTTTTAAAAGAGAATGATTCTTTGAAAATAAAAATTGCTTCAATTTCAAAAGATTTGGATTTGTTTTCAAAGAAAAATACTATTTTGCAAAATGATATTGATTCTCATATTTGCCATGCTAGTGTAGCTTCACATTCTATCTCACCTATTACATGCTCCACTTCTTCTAACATTGAAAATGATATAAACTTGTTAAAGAAGAATATGGATTGTTTGGGCTCCACTTTGAGCCATTGTGCCATCAACCATATACGTTTGGAATCTTTATTTTGAAAGAAACAAATTTCATCTATGCATGCACACAAACCACGGCATACACATGCTCCTCACGTTCATGTACACAACACTATGTACGCTCATGTGTACACTTGTACACATTGTGGACGTAAGAACCACCTTGCTAATTTTATTATGATCGTATAAATGATTCTAATTTAGCAACTAAATTTGTTTGGGTTAGGAAAGGTGCTAACCCCCATGGACCCAAAAGAGTGTGGGTACCAAAGACCACCCCTATTGTTTTTGATGTAGGTGTGGGCTCTCGCATGACGTGAGAGTGATGGTGCCTTGAGGTGAATGCGTTCCGAGCTTAAAGAGGACAATTTGGATGCATCACTTTCAAGGGGAGTTTGGTGGGAGGACCACCTTATTTTTGGAGACATAGAGAGTTGCCTTCTAGATTTTGGTAACTATCCCTTACTTCTCATTTATGTTTGCATGCTTTTAGTTCATTCATAGCATGTCTTGTTTTAATGTTCCTTATGTCATATGCCATGATTATTAGATTAGTCATACACATATTTAGTTATTTGAGACACCCATGTTTAATATGGATTTATATTTTTGTGTTCTCACATTTGTTTTAACTAATGTGTATGTCCTAAATCTATGCATGTGCATATATACATAGTGATCATATGAGTTTTTGTTTTGATGCTTCATGTGTTGATTACTTGTTTGAATGTTAGTTTTCATTAAAACTAGGATATATACTTATACATGTAGTGAGTCACAAATATATCATTATATGTTTGTGCTTGAACGCTCATTTGTACCTATTAGATGTACTAGTATAGTCTAGTTTTGATGATTCATACATTTGACTTGTATTCCCATTTTGTACATGTTTTTCATGTTTGTGTTTTAACTTCTTGTATATGTCCATCTCGTCTAAACTATTAGCTATACATATACATTCCTTGAGCCACTTGCCTTCATGCATATACTTTTGTGGACTCGCTATATTTGGATATGTATGTATACTTTAGTTTGTACATGACATACATATACCTTGAAGAATTCTAGTTTTGATGATTTTCATGATTTTAAGGAATTTCCTAATTGAGCTAAATTGACTATTTTCATGATAATATGTTTCACATAACACTTGTACACTCACCTTATTTGATGATTTCTCATGATTTTGTTTTCATGAGTATGATATGGGCTATATAGATTTTGAGTGTTCTAGTGACCATGTGATTTACATGTTTTTTCCTGAAATATATTTTTATTTTATTCCTTACTTGAAGGATTTCGTACTAGTTTACAAATTTTTCACATAACTAGTTCGTATTCTTCATATGGTAGAGTTTTTCAAACATACCATATTTTCAAACCTATTTTGAAAACCCCTACCCATTTAAGGGCGGTTGGTTGGGCGACCATGCCTTATATGCTTATTATTGAAAATCTTTTTAAACTTGTACATGAAATGGGTGGTAGGTAATATGAGTTATACACTTGATCTTATTATGTTTTCAATTGGTATCATTGGATTGTTTCAATTGGTATCAATATTGACACTCTTTTTGTATACTCATATATATGTTTATATATATGTATGCTTACACTTCAAATAATATCAATTTCTATTAGTATTCTATTTTCATACATATATATGATTTATTTGTGCTTGGTTCTCAAAGATATTTACTTGTTTAAAGCACAAAGTTTTTTTATGCTAAGCTTGAATCAAACCCTTATTTTCAATTGGTATCTCAATTGATGTTTTAATAAGCTTATGCATTATTTTTAAAATTGGTATTTTTATTGGTTTCAAAAATGTGAAATAATCCTCAATATCTTTATTGGTATCAATATGATTCTATTTTTGATTAAAATTCAAAATTTGTAATGTTTATTTACAATTGATATCTTAAAATTTGATTTACTAAGATATCTCAAAATTTTGTTTTAATAAAAAAATTAAAAATGTTTTGATTTATATTGCCTATATGCAAGGGGAGCTTAATATCTCTTCTACATATAGATTCATGTTGAGTGTATCTTATATTGAGGAGCTTGACAACTCTTCTTTATGCGGTACACGTGTGTAGGGGAAGTTTCACATCTCCTCTTATGCATTGCATATTATGTGTTATATGAATTAAGGCTTGTCATCCTTTCTTCATGTAATGCATGTATGTAGGGAAGTTAACTTAGCGTCTTCTTCTTCATGAATGTATATCACATATATCTTTATTGATTGATTTGAGTTCACCTCTTTGTGGGGGAGGACATTATTTTTGTGTTTACTTTAACCCCTTTGATGATGATTGACAAAAAGGGGGAGAAGTATTTCAGTATATATGCATGTTTTGGAAAAGAGGTTTCTTGTTTATGCATATTGTTTTATTTTGCAAAAAGGAGAAAAGAATTTGATGTGTTTCATGCTTGTTATGCATGTTTATCTCCTTATATTTGCATACATGTTTGTTTAGATTCATGTGCTTCATTGTCATATATTATTATTTATTGTGATGCATGAGTTAAGGGGGAGATTCTATGAAGCTTTACTTTAATCCATGCATATATAACTCCATGAGTTTTGTCATCATCAAAAAGGGGGAGATTGTTGGCCCAGAGGCCTTCCACTCTAGTTTTGATAATGATTAACTCATGAAGTTATGTTTACTAATAATCTTGTGATGTTTAGTTTTAGATCCTTAACCAAGATATTAGTAGGTGATTAGCTTCAACAAAGGAGTTTTGAAGCCTTTCACATGGTGATTCAAGAGCCCGAGCGTCAAAGATCATATATAGCACTCGTTGGAGTCAAGCTAGGTGGATCACGGTTTGGATCGAGTTGGCTTGAAGACGGAGTTCGTTAAGAAGACTTCGGTACTTAGTTTAGTTTATGTTTTAGATCCATGTGTAAAGATTAGATAGTGCGGTATGCTCAAGTTCACAACACACACATTGTTTAAGTTTTCATGTTTTGGTTTTCGGTTTTGGTTTAACCGATCTTTATTTTCATGAATAGATAGTATCAGTACAAGTTTACATTATTTAATGTATATTAGATTTGTTCTATATACATGTATGCTTCATATATTAGACAAACATAGTTTGATAACCTATTCATGTATTTAGGTTTTGTATTTTAACAGAACTTATTTTCGGATTTAATGTCAAAACATTGATATATATCTATTTCATGTGTATTGGTTTATATCCATATACTACATGCCTAAAAGTTGTTTCAATATCATGTTTTTGTGTTTGGATGAGTTTTGGACAAAACGAATTTTCAATTCAAAAATCCAAGTTTTGGAAATACAGATTTTGGTTTTCGGCAAAATTTCTAAGTCACAAAAATGGTTCAAAATGTTTGAAATATGTGTTGAAAATTTTCACACATGTTTGTATATCAAAGTATTATACTGAACTTATTTTTGTGGATTTTTAGAAGATTTTATGGGATTTAATTTGTAATTAAAAACTAAAATTTCAAGTTATGAAAATCCCCTGCCAGGTTCTGGCGGTCGACCGCTCCGGTCGACTGGACCAGGAGCCGGTCGACCGGAGCGATCGACCAGACGTGCACAAGGATGTGCACTTGGCCGTATCAGTTGGCCGGTCGACCGACCGGTCGACCGACTGAGGGAAACCCACTCTCGGGTTGCCCCAGTCGACCGGGCGGTCGACCGACCAGAGAGCCGTTGCTCTCTGGTTCAGGGACCGGTCGACCGGGCGGTCGACCAGAAGGCTCAATGGTCAAAAATTTGACCGTTGTCCGGTCGGCTGGCTGGTCGATCAGAAGGCCAATTCTGGCCTTGTCAGCTGCAACGGGCAGATTCCTTTGGCGGTTATAAATACCCCATTTGAGAGAGGTTTTCTAAAAGATTTTCAAGAAGAAAAATTTCGTACTCTCTAGTGTTTTATTACAAGCTTCAAAAGAGTTTTATATCTTTAAAGATTTGATCTTTACTTTGTTTTTAAAAGGGTTGGAAAATTCAAGAAAAGGAAGAAACTTTGGGATTGGTTTCTGATCTTCATTTTAATCTTATCCTAGCTGTTTTCCCAATAGTTTTCTTTGAGTTTTTGATTTCTAAACTCTTTATTCTCCACACTTGAGCTATATCTTCTATCCTATCTATTTAGGATCTTTATTTTGCGGGAAAAGAATTGTTTGTGGTTGAGATAGACCACCTAGTTGTAAACCCTCCCTTTATGTTGTATCCTTCTTGTGTAGAGGTTGATTGTGGAGTGGTGATTGGCTCCCTCTAGTGAGAGATGGAGATTGTGTTTGGCTCCCTCTAGTGAGAGGTGGAGATTGGTTGTGTATCCCTCTTAGTGAAGAGGTGGATTTTGGTTGTTTTGGCTAAGTGCCTACCCCTCTTGTGTGAGGTGGTGTTTGTGTTGCCTCTAGTAAGAGGTTGTATTCGGTTGAGGGAGGAGTTGTGTACTCCCGGTTGTATTTACCCCAAATCCTCAGTGGAGGTTCCCTGTGTGGGAGTCCTGTGCGGACAAGTTAGTGGATTTGTAATCCTTCTGGGTGAAGGCGGGAACGTAGAGTTGGGTGCTCGAACCTCGAAACAAATCTCGTTGTTTGCGTTTAATCCATTGACTCTAACTCTCTCTTTATATTGTGCCATTGCATCATTTCATATTGCTCATTCATATTATATGCTTGGCTTGTTTGTGTGTGCCTCACTTATGCTTAACCACGAGAGCTTCTTATAGCGCCTCAACTCTTATTCAGAGGAATCAAGAGGAGTTAGTCCAGAGCCCTTCACCAGGAATTCGGCTACACTCGTTGGTTGCATTAAGTGTTGTTGCTATTTAGTTTTAATTTCCGCATTTAGTTCACTAGATTAGCCGTACACCTATTCACCCCCCTCTAGATGTACCTTCAATCAACACGTTATATGATAAAGGTATTGTGTAAGAGCATGATCAAACAAATAACAAGTTATATGATAAAGGCATTGTATAAGAGCATGATCAAACAAACACTAATAAATACTCATAAATACTTCTCCCCCTTTTTGTCATGCATCAAAAAGGGTAAGCAAAAACAACCAAAAATTAAAACATATGTAGATTTTATTAGAAGAAAAACTCATGAATTAACAATATAAACATTTAGTTCTCCACAAATAAGAGAATCTGTTAAAATCAAGTGGCTTAGTAAAAATGTCTGCTAGTTGAAAATCAGTTGAAACATAATCAATTTCAATATCACCTTTCTCATAGTGATCTCTAAAAAAGTGATATCGAATTTCTATGTGCATTGTCTTACTATGTTGATTTGCAATTTTAGTCATATGAATGTATTAGTATTATCATAAAATATCTTAATATGATCATTATGCAAATCATAGTCAAGGAGAGTATGTTCATCCAAAGAATTTGTGCACAACAAGTCCCGACCACAACATATTCTGCTCGGCAGTTGAGAGGGTTACAAAATTTTATTTCTTGAAAGACTATGAAATAAGACAATTTCTTAGAAACTGACAAGTTTCACTTGTACTCTTCCTATCCACTCTACAACTAGCATAGTCAGTATTCGAAACACTCGTCATGAAAAATTGTTCGATTTTCGGATACCACAAGCTCATTCCATTAGTGCCCTTAAGATATCTAATTATGCGTTTTATCACAATCAAGTGGGGCTCTTTAGAACAAGATTGGAACCTAGCACATAGACATATACTAAATATGATATCCGGTCTACTAGCCGTTAAATAAAGTAAATCACCAATCATACTTCTATAAAGTTTAATGTTGACATTTATACCTTGTTCATCCTTATCAAGTTTTGTTGTGATAGCTATGGGAGTTTTGCTTGTCTTTTTTCTTTCAAGTCCAAATTTCTTGATGAGTTCCTTTGTGCACTTAGCTTGATTTATAAAAATCCCATCACTCCTTTGCTTGATTTGGAGTCCAAGAAAGTAGTTTAGCTCGCCCATCATAGACATTTCAAACTCATTCTTCATGCACGGTTCAAAATCTTTGCAAAGTTTTTCATTAGTAGATCCAAATATAATATCATCAATATAAATTTGAAAAATATCCTAAAATTTAAAAAAGATCTATTATTTTGACTCGGTTTAAGAATTCATAATTTTAGGTCTTCTTAATTCCTAAGATATTCTTAACTTTCTTAAAAATAAATCAAAACTATTTCTCTTATTTCAAAAAGATTTGTAAAAAGAAAAGAAAAGAGTTTCGATACAAAAGAAAAAAAAAATCTAAAAATAAGTGTAAAAAAAAAGTTTAGAACAACCTACGTTAGTAAAGTCTCCCCCACACTTATCTTATGCATTGTTCTCAATGCATCGTGAATGTGTATATGCAGGAAACAAATGGAGAGGGAAGAAAAATTACCTGACGGTGGTGGTTCCTCCACGAAATGCGGCTCAACCCAAATTGTGAGGAGTTCGCAAGAACCTACCAGTGACCTCTCTAATATTACCCACTATTATGATATATACATGGATGATTTTTATTTGTAATTTTATCCCATCTAATTTTCAAAATTTTAAAATAATTTCAGAGTCTTTTGTATCAACACCTTTGTCCCAGAATGGAGTGTGAAATGATGGAATGACTGATTTGGGTTCAGGAAGTACATGAACTAATATCAATTGACTGAAATCAAGTAAAGGTCCTAGAGTCGACATTGGTTCAGGAAGTGGGTCCAAATCAAGAAGTTGATATTCACACTCTTTCCCCATTAAAGGAATATGATCATAAAATATTGGTAATTCATTTTCACAGTGTACTGCTACAAGATTCAATGTTGACTCCGGAATATGAAAAAAATCTGGTAAAGATACTGGAGTCATTATTGAATCAAAAGGTGAAAAGAAATTACCAACTTGTGGATCGAGGTCACATTCATACTCAGGTTCAATTTTGGGAAAAGGATAGCTTACCAAAATATCAAGACGATTTTTGAAATTTTGAGCAAGTTCAAATGAATGGAATGAAATTGAATCTTGATTTTCATCTACAGAAGGAATGTGAATAGGTGAAATGATCGATTCAAGTTTAGAAATTATGAAAATCAAAACTGGCTCAAGAATGTTACTTAGTTTAGGCAACACTGCATGAGTCAATATTGATTCAAGGATTGGACTCGAATCACTAAACTGAAGCTCAGGTTCACATTCATCTTCAAGTTTAATTTTAGAAAATGGATAACTTGTCAAAATATCAAGGATTTTATTTTAGTAAAGTTCAGGCTGGCATGATGAAATTAAAGCTTGATTTCCAAAATGACATGATTCTTTGGTCATATCAAAATTTGGTGGACATTGGAAGTCAACCATAATTTTAATTAGACGCTCGGACTCTTGCACAAATTTCATAGTTTTTTTCCAATGATGATTTTTCTTTTGGTGATTCTGGAAAAAAACTATATTGGGTTTGAAAATTTTGTGGATATGATGAGGCCATCATGATTTCAAATTGTTTTTTCCCCTCTTACATGGCTTCCATACTCTTTTGTAACTCTGATTTTTCTTCAATTGGTTGTTCTGAAAAAAGAGTATGTGAAGTAAAATGTGGGAAAGAAGATGGTGGACAAGGTGATTTATAATCCAACTCGAGGCCGGTGAATCCCCACTGACTCTGTGAAGAGTGAAAATTACTTTGAAAATTTGGGTCATAAAATTGGGAATATGGGTCATACTGAGTCGGAGAAACCCAATCCGGCCTATATGATTGGTTCATATTGTACATAGCCGGGTTGGAGTTATCTGAGTCAAATGAGGTCGGGGTGAAATATTGATTCACATTAGGATTGAAAGAATTATTGTTGAAATCCATTTCACAATTTACAAAAAACAAATAAACAAACAACAAATAAAGAAAAAGAAAAAGAAAAAGAAAAGAAAAAGAAAAAGAAAACAAGCTTATGCTTGGGTTGACTTAGACTTAGACGACTCCTAACTGGTTAGACTGTCTACGGGGATACCTTGTAGAAATTTGACTACAAGTTAATTGGCCAGGTAGGGGCAAGAACAATGGGAGGTATCCGTGCCCGAGCAACATGCCTAATTATGTCAAACCACTGTTCTTTGAGGTTTCGCCTCTCAATCCCCAACCTTAGATACTGATTTGATAAGAGTCAAACTCTAACAATTTTCCCCTTAGGTCAATCTCTTAATTGAGTCCGAGATGTCCCTAAGGGCCAATGTCTAGTAAGTTTTATTAAGGCTTGGGTTGTGTGAGTGGGAAAGTGATTTTTGGGCTAAGGGAGGGTAATGAGTTCTCCACCTTATCTTATATTGGGTTTTGCCCTTAATTTCAATTCGTGCAAGTGTGCAATATAGATAAGAGTGAATACACAAAGCGAATAAATCACCCATGTGTTTGTCCAACTATATGCAATGCAATATGTATACCTCGGTCTAGATCACAATAACAGAAGAACAAAATACAGTATATTAGAATAAAATTGATATGTGCCTAGATGCAAATGTCTAAACCATTTTAAAATATCAAATTACTGTATTTTAGTTCTTAATTATTGCAGTACACAAGTAACAGAAACTAGCAGCAGAATATAGCAATATACAAGAATTTAACCAACCACACAAAAGTAAGTGTGAATTTCTGCAATGCTAAAAATTTGACCTGCACACCAAAAATAAAGAAGAAAAGTTAACAAAAATGTGAGATCAAACCGTTCCCATTCCCAACAACGGTGCCAAAATTTGATCAAGAGAAAATCCCGCGTGTGTGTGCTTTGGTTTCCTCGATATTTCCGTTATAGCATGGTGGCTAAACAGGTCGAATCTACAGGGACGGGAAGGGATAGAAACTTACCGGTATGTTCACGTGTGTGCTAATGGTTCTTCTGTGTTTCAAAGAATCAAAATAAAAGAACACAAAGAATGAAAAGAAGAGTACCAAAAACAAAGATAGAAATATTGAAAAGAATGTTCTTGTGATTTTTTTTAGATATTTCTAAAGCAAAGTAAAAATGAAAGAAAACTCGTGGCTACTAACTACTAATAGCTCCACCAATGTGCTAACCTCTTAGTGATAGTTGCCTCACATGTATCCTTGACCATCACTAGTCCTTGATTCAATAGCTTTTCAAATCATGACCCATAAGATCACTTTCACAACTAAACTCAACAAACAAGATCAAGCTACACTTAAACCATTAAAACTAACTAGAGCAAGTAGGGAATAAAGTAATGGTAACTTTTTAGAGAGTTAGATGTTAGAGTGTTAGAATCCATCATCATGAGCCATCAATTGCTCTTGCAAGAGTAAGGCCAAGTAGAGGTTATTACATTCATATAGATTATCAAGTAAGGAGTTAGCAAGTTAGTGGTTTGTGGTTAGTTGCCATTAGAGAAAAATTTAAGCATGTACAGAGTTAGAGAGAAGAAAATCATTAGAGATAAGGAGAGAACTTTTCATAGAATGTCGCCTTCCAATACAAGAACCCTAAGCTTCATCCTATGCATCTCTCTTTCCTATTACATGATCTACAAAAGAAATGAAAAATAAAAGAAAGAAGAAAACTACACTAAAATACACAAAATGGGAGAAACTACCCCTAAAAACTCTCCCTAGTAGAAATCTGGCCAACTTGTGGTATTTATAGGCAAGGGGGCACCCAGGGGTGTCACGAGGCCACGCGTCAAATCTTGACGCGCGACTCCATAAAAGAGCAGTGGAAACATGGTATTTGCCACGTTTTCGCAGCCCTTCTGGGGCCGTGTTCATGGCGCAGCCTGCTGCAATCTTCTGGCTTATCTCCCTATCGGTTGTACCTCCTGGTTTCTAAATATATGCACCTGATTTTGACAGATTCTCCTTCCAAAGTCAATGGCTATTTTTGTAGGCTTTAGATCACCAAATAAATGAGATTTTGAGCTTCTTCTTCATTCTACACCGTGGACCTAGGAACATACAAGAGAGGTGTTATTAATGAAATTTAATATTGAATAAATGTGAAGATGTGATATGAAATATGCATATTTAGAGACTAATAATTAGGCTTGGGTTAGTGAGTGAGGAGATTTTTTGTGAGTTAAGGGAGAGTAATAACTTTCCCATCTTATCTTGTTTAAGGATGTGCCCTTAATGGTATTCGTGCAAGTGTACAAGAATATAGAAAAAGCAATACTTTAAGCAATATACATCACTCAAAATATGTTTCCTAAACTATATGCTATGCACACGTACCTTGGCTCTAGCACTTTGTAACAATAAATAAAAAAATATAACGAAATAGATATGTGCCTAAATGTAAAGTCTAAACTGTTCTTAGCATTTACAATCAACCATCTACAGTTGAGTTAAGCAAATATGCAGAGTATATTAAATGAAAAACTAAAGCATGCAGAAGCTAGATTATTGAAGTTCAGTCACCCTGCAAAAAAGCTAGGTGGGTAGTCCTCTCAGATTGCCATGTTTGCGCAGCATTACTAAGGTCTTTTGGGCTCTGCTTTCTAGAGCAGAATCCAGAGACACTTATTTGTCCACTTTAGCTCTTGTTTCCTTAATATCTATTATCGCCCACCAAGAATAGAGAAGAAAGTTAACCAATAAAGTAAAATTAAAAAAGGGAGTTACTTACCGTCCCTCCCCGGCAATGGCGCCAAAGTTTGGTTGAGTTAGAACCAACATAGAAAAATACAGAATTTTAAAACTTAAGAATGGATAGTGCAAGGTATAATACTACCGTGATAACAAGTGGCTATGCGGGTCGTGATCCATAAGGAGGGACTTGTGATGGAAGCGTGTTGTAAGTCCTTTTTTAACTCACTTGAAATGGTTAAAAGTTCTTCTCTTATTCTTAGAAAAAAAGAAAATAAAGTCTATTGTTAAGTTAAGAAGAAAGTGGTAGATTGAGAAGGTGGAGAAAATAAAAAAATGATTTTGTACAAAGAAAGTGAAAATAGTGAATAGAGCTTAGAGTTGGTGATGATGGTGATCTAAACTAAAGATTAAAAGAAAAGAAAAAAAACCCTAAAATACTTACTTACCTCTTCCAGTTGATGACTTACCTCGAATCCTTAGCAAAGACTTATCTTAAAGGTGAGCAAAGCATGACAAATATGATCTTCCCCGCTCCCAGACTAAACAATGAATTCAAATGCAAGCGGAAAGTAAAATAGAAACGGTTATCCATCACCATAAGCCATCAAGAGCACTTACAATGGCAAGTGATTGTACTCTAAAATTGCATTTTTATCATCACTTTTACATATAGATCCTTGATTATTACTTTATTAATTAATACTATTTACCCTCATTTTGATTATGGTGTGTAGTTATTTAAAAGAGAGGAACATACAAGAAGCTTCATTTTATCCCTAATCCTATCTAAAGTTGGATTCTATATTAAATTGAATTCAAATGAGGAAAGGATTAATATTCATCTCCTATTCAAGTTCAAATTCAGAAGATAAAGTCCTAGAAGATGAAGGGGATAAAACTAATTCTACAAGAATAAGGAGGATAATTCAAATTAAATGGAGTTCAAAATCAATTCAGACTCGGATTTAGACTGTACACTTTTTAGTATTCAGATCATAACTTTTGCTACACATATTCAAATCTGATGATTTAAAATGCTACAGAAAGAAGACTTAAAGGACTTTAATTCTTCTGTTTATCACTTTTTCAAATCCAGCCGTCGGATGAATCATATTTAGCAAAAAACAAACCGACTTGCTGTAGGAATGAATTCCCTATTGAATTAGGAAACCTTCTAATTTGTATCCTATTGCGATTAAATTGAGGCCTATTTAAAGAGCTGAAATCTTTCATTATCAATCACCTCATCTAGAGAGAAGAAGAATAAGACTAGGGTTAAGTATTCAGGGTTTTTTGTTAGATTAGTTTAGCCTCTTTTGAGTTCTCTTCTTTGTAATTGCTGTTGACTTTGGCTTGGCTATTGTAAGGAGGAAGGAGAAGGAGCTTGTACCCAAGGATTGCATCAATAAAGGTTATCTTTTCTTTTTATGTTCTTATTTTTGTTCTTTTAATTTCAAGTCTACCTTTTTATTTCTTTATTCTTGCTTTTGTTTTTGGTATTGTCTTTAATCTTTCTTCCTTCTTTTTTTTTTCTTTAAAGATCGTAAAAATAAAAAGATGGATAAAACAAAAAGGATGCTAGGCTAGAATGATTTTAGGGTAGCTAATTACTAGATCGATTAGGGTTAGATCTAGGGCTAGTTGATTAGTCTAATGAATTTACAATCTACGGTTAGATTAATCCTTTGAAGTTTAGTGATGATAGTCCAACATAATGATTTAGATAATTAGGGCCTAGCTTTGGATTAGAGTAGGGTTTGACTTTAGATTAAGTTTTGGGTTAGGGTTTGGCATAGTTTAATGATTAGGGATTGGCTTTGGCTTAAGGTAAAATTAGGGTTGGCTTGGCATAATGTAGACAAGTTAAGTTGGACATCTTACTCTTCTTACTTAAGGTTAACAACTTAGATGAATGTTTCATTAGTTTAAAAGGATACAACCCTAAATCGAGACTAGTCGTGAAGGTAGATTAGCGACCTAGACTCTTCCTTTTGATTATATCTACTTTCTTATATCAAACTACAACCAACCTTTCTTCCAAGTCTTGACTATAGATGTACTGTGTTGTCATCGCTTCCATCGCCTCCCTCCTAGTGGAACACGACCCACTTTGGCCCTTACTGCAGTGGATAGAATTGAACAACGAGAAGAATCTAACCTTCTAATTCTTTGATTATTTGTTTTTATTTTTGTACATATTTATTCTCTTGATCAAGTTTAAATCAAAATTTTGGCACTGTTGCCAGGAGGGAATGACATGGTAATATCTAACCCTAATTTGTTGTTTCTGTTCTGCAGGGGCATCAAAAGGGAGTTTCTAACCTTAACTAAAATTGGACTAGACATTGGCCCTAGGTTGACTTCGGACTCATTTAGGAGGTTGACCGAAGGAGGAGGTTGTTCGAAACTAACTCTTGCCAAATCAGTGTCTAGGAAGGGAATTAAGGGCCAAAAGCCCGAAGGTTGGTGGTTACTTAATTAAGGAACGACTTTGACGGATAACCTCCCACCAACCTTGCTACCTACCTGGCCGATTAACTTGTGGTTAGGGTCGGCTATAGACCTCCCAAGGATAACCTAAAGTTAGGAGTCATCTAGGTCTAAGGTTTACCCGAACTTAGGTTAGAATTTTTTTTTGTTTGTTTATTTGTTTGTTTTTCTTTATTTGTTTCTAACATTTCTTATATGATATGGCTTATTACAACAATTTTTCCAATTTTAATGGTATTCCATATTACACCCCGACCTCTTTTGAATCAGATATTACCAATCGACATATCATAATTTTAACCAACCAAGCATGCCCAGTTGGTCTTATCCAAATCAACATATGCCCCAACCTCAATTTCATGAAACAAATTGGAATAATCATCTCTACTCCTTACCGAGTCAATGGGGATACAACACCCCTGAGCGATATTGTCAACCACCTTTCCAACCATCATCTTCATATACTTCTTTTCTCACACCACCAATAGAGAAACCTACCTACTTGAAAAAGAGTATAGAATCTATGATTCAGTTCCCCAAATGATCCATTCAATAGGTTAGAATAAAAAAATGGATATACAAGGTTTAATGAATGAGCAAAGTTTTAGACTTTCAAACATCCTTGAACTAACTAACTAAATTGATAGGAACTAAGAATCATGGTGTCTTGAAGACCTTGATCAAGATTCAATTTCATCACAAACAACGTGAACTTGCTCAATCCAAACCTTAGACAAATTGGCAAGTTTTAATTTAAATAAGATTGAACTAGATTGTGAATGCAAACTCAATTCTCAACTTTGTGATCTAATTTCAAACTTTGAATCTATGTTGACTCCGGTGTCTTTACCCAATTTAAACCCAATTCCCGAGCCAACATTAATTTCAGCACCTGTATATTATGTAATTGGATCAACTATTTTTGGTTGTCACATTCACTTGATGGATCATGAACTTAAGTTCTTTGATTTGGAGCCCACTTTTGAACCAAACTCGCCTCTCGAACCAAAATTTAATTTTCCCGAGCTTGTATTGGTTCCCAATCCTTTCATTCTTAAGCCAAAATCAATCACTTCATCAAGTCAAATTCTATTGTTGGATCAAGGTGTAAACAATGATAACCCTGAGATGGTATTCCAAGATTGGTCATACAACCAAGATAGTTTCAATGTTAGTGTTGTGCATGATCCTATACATTTGGGGGATAATAACAATACACATCAGAAAAAGGTCATAAAGGTGGGTTTCTTGATGATCCACAAGATTTAGATTGGGTAGCAATGCTTGGCCCAATCAGACCACCACCGGAATCACCACTTTCAGGTAATATTTTTCTTCCCTTTCTTCTTTTTCATGCATACATGCGTTCATTCTTACATTGAGGATAATGTATGAGATAGGTATGGTGGAGGGTTTACTAACATACTAACATAGGTAGATACTAACTAACAAATTTTTTTTTAAAAAAACTTTTATAAAGAAAACAATATTTTGATTTATTTCTGTAAGTAATTAAGTTAATTTTAAGGAATAGAAAATTATAATTAGGATTTCTAACACTTGGTCAAAATAAAAGTATTTTTTTTATTTTTAGGTTTAGGAGGAAAAATTGAAAAAGTAATTTAGTCTTGATAAATTTACCTTGATGAAGTATGTATGCTTTATACACTTACACATTTAGGATTCAAAATAAAGACTCTAGTGTCTTAGAAAAAAAATATAAAATAAACAAGTCTAATTATTGATTAGCTAGGTACTTTGGCTTAAGAAAGCCTTGGTATTTACGTGAATGGTAATTAGATAAGTTTAGAAAAAATTAAAAATATATCATATATGTATTAATACATCTAATAATAAATCAGTTAGGTATTAGGGCCTCAAGAAGCCTTTATACTTACACGAAAAAAAATTAGATGAGTTATACATGTTTAAAAAAAAGTGCTTAAAGGGCAACAAAGTGGTAATACTTCGAACTTTTTAAAAAAAAAAAAGAAGAAAAATAATAAATGTATAAGGCATAAGAGTTGAAGTTAAGAATCCCAAGTAAAAAAATTCGCGTTCACAAAGATGCATATGACTTAGGGTAAGATAATAGGCTCGATGAGAAATTCAGTTTGAATCCTAACCTAAATTGATAAATAATTACTTGAATAAAGACTAAGTATAAGAATGATCAATTTGGTAATCCTAAAAACTTATAAATTGCTTAATTTTTACAAAGATATTTCAAATATTCTTCTCTTTCAAAAAATGAATTTAGAAAATACTGACATTTTATTTTTTTAATGAATTTTGTGGGTGTAATTTACTAAAAAGCCTCACGAGACAACACTCGTCCTCTAGGGGTAACCTAGAGGTTTAACGGCTTATTACACATACTAAATGTAATCGTGATTCCTATGAAAGTGAGTTAGGATAGGTTAGTTTTTATTTTATTTTCCTTTTTCTTTTTATTTTTGCTCGAGGACGATCAAAAGATAAGTGTGGGGCTAGTGATTATACTCTAAAATTGCATTTTATCATCACTTTTACATATATATTCTTGATCATTCTTTTATTAGTTAATGCTATTAACCTCTTTTTGATTATGGTGTGTAGTTATTTAAATGAGAGGATAAAGATACAAGAAGCTTCATTTTATCCCTAATCCTATCTAAAGTTGGATTGTAAATTAAATTGAATTCAAAGGAGGAAAGGATTAATATTCATCTCCTATTCAAATTCAAATTCAGAAGATAAAGTCCTAGAAGATGAAGGGGATAAAGCAAATTCTACAAGGAATAAGGAGGATAATTCAAATTAAATAGAGTTTAAAATAATTTCAGACTCAGATTTAGACTGTACACTTTTTAGTATTCAGATCATAACTTTTGCTACATATATTCAAATCTGATGCTTCAAGATTCTACAGAAAGAAGACTTGAAAGACTACAACTCTTCTGTTTATCACTCAGTCAAATCCAGCCATCGGTTGAATCGTATTTAGCAAACAACACGACGACTTACTGCATGACTGAATTTCCTATTGAATTAGGAAACCTTCTAATTTGTATCCTATTGTGATTAGATTTGAGGCCTATTTAAAGAGCTAAAATCTCTCATTATCAATTACCTCATCCAGAGAGAAGAAGAATAAGGTTAGGATTAAGGATTTAGGGTTTTTTGTTAGATTAGTTTAGCCTCTTTTGAGTTCTCTTCTTTATAATTGCTGTTGGCTTTGGCTTGGCTATTGTAAGTGATTGAAAAATGAAAGTGAAAGGCTTACCGTGTAGCTTTGGGCTAATGGGTCGTGTCCACGAGGAGGAATGCGATGAAGCTTTTCGTTGTTTTTGTTAAGTAACAAAGAATGAAGTTGGTGTCTTTCTTTTAAGTTGAAAAAGAGAATGGAGAGAAGGGAGATGACTAAAAGAAAAATTGCAAATTTAGAGAAGGTTTTGGAAAAGGTGATTTTTATAAAGCATGAAAAGTGATTTTTTTTTAATATACGAAGAAGATCTGGGCTCACTATCTCACTACTCAACAATGTGTTCTTCTCTTGAAATCCTTAGTGCCTCAACTTGATCATAAGCAAAAACATAAGATTGAGTTTAGAAAGTTTTAAGCAAAGCACATAAGATAGTTTGGAAAAGTTAACTCTTTTCTTTAAGAAATCTAAGTTCTGGTTTCTTTTTCTGTACAAAACCCTGCTTTTTATAGGTAAAACCCCAGAGGGAAAGGAGTGAGGAGATAAGGGGAGCAAACGCTCCCCTTATCTCCACCAACAAGCTGCGGATCCGCGGCCAAGAAGTAGCCAAGTGGCCACATCCTAGTGGAGAATTGGCTGGCTTGGACTTTGGCTCCCTTTTGTCTTGCTGGATTCTCTGTTTCAGCTCCTGGATTTGACGAAACGACCTTTGATTGTTGGTTTTAATCACTTGATTTAGGAAGATCCATTTCAACCAGTTTTCAACCTCTCTGATTTGTCAAGATCTGCCCTGATTTCCTGATTTCGAATTTATTCTCAATTAAATCAGAATTTGATGGGATTTTGGGCTCGTTTCTCTTTCCTATCCTTTAGCAATGGGCCTGCATTTTATAAAGAAAAATAGGACTTATTAATATGATTTATTTAGATAATAAGCATGGTAATGTGACAAAATGTATGCAATATATGTGACCGATCACACCCCCACACTTATCTTTTGATCGCCCTCGAGCAAAACATCAAACTAATCCTAATCAATTATTAGACCACTTTCGTAGGTCACACTATTGCACTGAGCATGTGTAACAAGCCGTTAAACCTCTAGGTTACCCCTAAAGGACGAATTTTATCTCGTGAGGGTTTTCAATGGATTGCACCCATAAAATCCATAAAAAAAGAGAAAAAAATGTTAGTATTTTCAAAAAGCATTTTGAAAAGAGAAAATATTTGAAGTATATTTGTGAGAGTTTAAGTAATTTATAAGTTATAGGAATATCAAATTTTCATTCCTAAACTTAGTCTCTATTCAAAAATTGTCATTAATCAAAGTAAGAAGTCAAATTGTATTTCTCATTTAGTCTATTATTTACCCTGAGTCACATGCACCATCGTGACTGTGAAGTTTGACTAAGGATTCTTTAACATTAACTCCTATGCCTTATTTATATTTATTTTTGGTGGTATTTATTCCTCAATTCCATTAGGCTTTCTAATCTGCCCATGTAACGAGCCTTTAGTCAGTGACACCCAAACCGGATAGTTTTAGGGCACCAGGTGAGAAAACACCCTTAAGGACTTAAACACTCGAGCAGACAAGGCCACAAAACTAAGGTTTTTATCATAAATACCAAGGCTTGCTTAGGTCAAAGCACCTAGATAATCAATAATTAGATTTGCATTTATTTTTTTATTTTTTATTTTTTATAAGGCATAAGAATTTTTGTCTTTGAACCTTAAGTGTGTAAATATATAAAGTGTACATATTTCTTCAAGGTAAAGATCAAGATAAAATTACTTTCATCAATTTTCTTCCTAACCCTGAAAATTAAACAAGTTATCTTATTTTGACCAAGTATAAGAAATCCTAGTTATGATTTTCCCATTCCTTAAAATTGACTTAATTTCTTACAAAAAAATATATCAAAATATTGTTCTTACCTTTCAAAAAGTTTATATATATATAATATATATATATATATATATATATATATATATATATATATATATATTCTTTGTTTTCTTTTTTTTTAGTTATGTTAGTCATGTTAGAGCCCTCCCCCACACTTATCTCATGCATTGTCCCCAATGTATGAAAGAAATGTATAGATGCGTGAAATAAAATAGAAAAGAGGAAAGTTACCGATACACTGGGTCAAAAAGACCCATAGCCATTTCATTTACCGGTGGTTTGACCATTTACCTTAAAGTCATTTCCATTCTTGGTGTCACTTATCTCTATAGCACCGTGTGAAAATACGATTTTTTACAACGAATGGCCCAGACCATCTTAATTTAATTTTCGTAAAAAAAGATGAAGCCTAAAATTATAGAGTAAGACTTTTTGTCCAGGGACAAAGGTTTTTCTTATGATATGTTTATCATGAAAAATCTTAACTCTATCTTTAGTGTTCTTAGCATTTTCATAGGCCTCATTTCTTAACTCATCTAATTTGAAAATTTATAATTTTCGAAGGTCACCGTTCTTAATCAAGTCAAAATTCAACTGCTTGATTGCCCATAAGGCCCGGTGCTCTAACTCAACAGGTAGATGACAAGCTTTACCATAGACTAACCTATAAGGAGACATCCCTAAAATCATCTTGAAAGCGGTCCTGTAGGCCCATAAGGCATCTACAAGTTTGGTGGACCAATCTTTCCGGTTTTGGTTCACAGTCTTCTCCAAGATAAGCTTAATTTTTCTATTAGAAACCTTAACCTGCCCACTGGTTTGAGAATGATAAGGTGTGGACAACTTGTGAGTTATGACATACTTCCGCATAAGAGCTTCAAAGGATCTATTGCAAAAGTGAGTGCCATTATCACTGATGATAGCACGAGGGGTTCCGAAGCGTGAAAAAAATGTTCTCTTTTAAAAACTTTATGACAACTTTGTTATTATTAGTTCTACTAGGAATGGCTTCTACCCACTTGGACACATAGTCTATAACAACCAATATGTATTGGTTTCTAAATGAATTAGGAAATGGACCTATATCGATGCCCCAAACATCAAAGAGTTCGATTTCAAGAATTGGGTTGAGGGGCATCATATCTCGTTTTGAGATCCTTCCTACCATCTCGCATCTAGGGCACGTCTTACAAAATTCATAAGCATCTTTGAACAAAGTGGGCCAATAGAACCCACTTTGTAGCACTTTTTAGCAGTCTTGCGGGGACCAAAGTGTCCACCGCATGCAAGTTCATGACAAAAGGATAGAACACTCTTAACCTCCTCATCGGGTATGCATCTCCTAATAATTTGGTCAGAATAGTACTTAAAAGATATGGTTCCTCCCAAAAGAAATACCGGACTTGGGATAAGAACCGGTATATATCGTTTTTGGATCAATGAGATGGAGTTTGGTTTGTGACTAAGTAATTCACTATATCAGCAAACCAAGATTCCCTAAAAATAGCTAAGAGATTTTCATCAGGAAAATTCTCATTTATGGGTAATTCGTTGCATGAAGAATTAGGGATTCGTGAGAGATGGTCAGTAACGACATTTTCTACGCCTTTGTTGTCTCGAATCTTGAGATCGAATTCTTGAAGAAGGAGGATCCAACAAATGAGTCGGGCCTTGGCATCCTTCTTCATCATGAGGTACCTTACCGCAGAATGATCGGTGAAAATGGTGATTTTGGACCCTAGTAGGTAGAGACGAAATTTCTCTAAGGCAAATACTACTGCCAAGAATTCCTTCTCAGTAGTAGTGTAATTCAATTGAGCATCATTGAGAGTCGTACTAGAGTAGTAAATCACGTGCTGCTTGTTATCAATACATTGTCCTAGGACAACGCCTATGACAAAATCAGAAGCATTGCACATGATTTCGAACGGCTTAGACCAATCTGGTGCAGAAATAAGCTCTCTCTTAAGCTTCTCCCAAGAATTCATACATTCAGCATCAAAAGTGAAGGATACGTCCTTAGCTAACAGATTAGTCAAAGGCCTAGCAATCTTACTAAAATTGATAAATCTTCGGTAAAAACCGGCGTGTCCTAAGAAGGATCTAATATCCTTCACGCATTTGGACATGGGAAGCTTTGTAATAACCTCAATTTTGGCTCTATCCACTTTAATTCATTTCTTGGAGATTTCATGACCCAAGGCAATTCCATGTTTCACTATGAAGTGATATTTCTCCCATTCAGTGTCAGATTTTTCTCAGCACAACGCTGGAGGATAAGTTCTAAATGGTGGAGACATTGAGTGAACGAATCTCCGTAGATGGGGAAATCATCCATGAAAATTTCTAAGAATCGTTCTACCATATCAGAAAAAAGACTCAACATGTAACGTTGAAATGTTGCTGGGGCTTGCATAAGCCGAAAGACATTCAACGATAAGCAAATGTCCTAAATGGACATGTGAATGCAGTCTTTTCTTGGTCCTCAGGAGCAACAAAAATCTAATTATACCTCGAGTAACTGTCCAAGAAACAGTAGTACTCGTGGCTCGCCAAACGATCAAGCATTTGATCAATGGAGGGAAGTGGAAAATGGTCTTTACGAGTTGCAACATTAAGTTTTCTATAGTCAATGCAAACTCGGATCTTCGTGGGAAGTCGAGTTTGGACCAACTCTTTATTCTCGTTTTTCACTACGGTGAAACTGGATTTCTTTGAAACCGCGTGGACAGGACTGACCCATTGGCTATCAAAAATGGGATATATTATCCCATTATCTAAGAGTTTCACAATTTTAGCATGAACAACCTCTTGCATTATAGAGTTTAACCTATGCTACGGGTCTCTTTTAGGTGAGGCATCTTCATTGAGATGAATGCGATGTTAAATGATGGTTGGACTTAATCCCTTTATATCAGTCATAGTCCAACCGATGGCTTCCCTATGTTTTCTTAGAATTGCTTTAAGGTTTTCTTCTTGCCCGTTATTTAAATGGGAGGCAATGATGATAGGAAAGTTCTCTTGTTTGCCTAGATAGACATACTTGAGATGCACAGATAAGGCTTTTAATTCTAAAGTAGAGGAAGGCTCACTGAGGGATGAGTTAAATTAGTTGGCTCCATATTTGGTGAAATAGGGTTCGAGGCCCAATTCACAGCAGACTCAAAAACCTGATTAAGATTAAAGTTGTCAAACTCTATGATCGGGGTGGAAACTAGCACTCAAAATGTGTATTTATGAAATCAAATGAAAAGCTCAAATGTGCTTAGTATACCCTCGATACTTCCGTTATAGCATTGGCTCAACGGGTCGTATCCACAGGGAAGGGAGGCGATAGAAGCATTAACAGTCTCTTGTCACGTCAGATGTTAACAGTTCTTCTTTGTTAAAAGAATGAAAAAGAAAAGAAAATGAAAACAAGCATGTGGTAGGTGAGGAGAGCGATGAAAACGGCGATGTAAAAACCAAAAGAGAAGTGAAGAAGATGGAACAAGGTAAACTAAGAAGGCGATGAAAACACCGATAGAAAAATGAGAAAAGAATTTGGAAAACGATTTCTAAAACAAAGGTAAAAGAAAACTCATGGCTACTAACTACTAAGTACTCCACTAACCATGCTAACCTCTTCGAGATAGTTGCCTCACATTTTGATCCTTGGCCATCACAATCCTTGCCTTCAAAGAGACGGTACAAAGCATGGCTCATGGATGATTCATAACAATCAAAACATTGCAACAAGAACAAGCAATTACAAACATCACTCATTACACTACAAGCATGAAATAAAAGAGCATGAAAATAAAAGAGAGTTAGCTTGGTTAGCAAGTTAGCAAGTTAGCAAGTTAGATTGTTAGAATCCATCATCTTTGGCCATCAATGGCTCTTGCAAGAACAAGGCCTTGTAGAGGCAACCCGATTCATGTGGATTATCAAGTAAGTGGTTAGATAGGTTAGTGGTTAGTAGTTAGATTGCCATGAGAAGAAAAAGTTAGCTAGAAATCATGTAGAAGGAGAAGGAGATTACAATGGAAGAGAAAGGAGGTACCTTTACATAGAGTGTCACTCTCTATTACATCAATCCCTCTCAATCTCTCTCTCTATGAATCACACAGCCCTACTGCAATGATCTAAAAACAAAGAAAAGAAATAAAAGAAATGAAGAACACTCACCTACACTAAAATCTGGACCTACTCCTAAAAACGAAGACTGCTCTCGGTTTGGGCTACTGCAGGGCTATTTATAGGCAGAAGAAGGCTCCAGAAGACGAGACGGGGCCACGCGTCGAAAATCGACGCGTGGCTCCCTAGGATTGCCGCGCCCTTGCGGCGTTTTGCGGCAATTCTAGGGAATTGTGCGTCTGGATTTCTTCCACGCGTTCGTCTGGCTTCTAGCTGCTTCCAGGTATATCCAATTTCGGGCAATTTCGACCGCAGATTCGTCTGATGTGCGCGAGAGGCTAGGTTCAATGTATCTTCTAGATGATCCCTTGCTTGGCCTCCAAGTAATGCGGGATTAATTACCCTTAATTGGGAAGAATTAGGCTCTTATTCCATCTTTGCCCTTGAACTTTGGTTGTACCTGCAATAAAGACCAAACACGTATTAGACCGACTATTTATTCATAAACTGGTGGGAAAATGCGACATAAAAATGCAGAATTGTAGACTAATCACACCCCCACACTTATTCTTTTGCTCGTCCCGAGCAAAACAAAGAAAAGAAAAACTATACTACAAATTTTATTACACCACTTTCGCAGGTGACGCGATTGCACTGAGCGTGTGCAACAAGCCGTTAAACCTCTAGGTTACCCTAGAGGAGGAGTGTTGTCTCCTGAGGGTTTTCAGCGGATTGCACCCACAAAATCCATAAAGAAAGAAGACAAATGTTAGTGTTTTGAAAACGCATTTTGAAAGAGAGACATGTTTTCGAACTATTTTTGCAAAAATATAAGTGATCTAAGGTCATAAGTCTACCTATAATCATTCTCCCTTAAACTTAGTATCTATGCAAGATCTTGTCTTCAATTAAGGTAAAAATTCAAAATTGGATTGAATATTTTATCTTTCATAAAACCTAGATAGTATGCACACCGTGACAGTGAAGATTTCTGGGATTTCAACTCTAACCATCAAGCCATTTATTTATATATATATATAAATTTTTTTCTTTTTCTTATTCTTCCCTTAGTTTAGGCTTTCTAGTTCACCCTTGTAACAAGCCTATAACCGATGACTCCCAAACCAGTCGGTCTTAGGGCACCAGATGAGAAAACATCCCTTGGGTTTAAGGACTCGAGTGAAAAAGGCCACGAAACTAAAGGGGATTATTTATTTCCTTTATCACCGTTAGGCGTGAATAATCATGCTTCTTGAGGCACAATTATCCAGCTTAATAAGTGATGTTTTATTTATATATATTTTTTTCTTTTTTCTTTTTTTTCTTTTTTCTTTTTTCTTTTTTTTTATGGCCTTTTTAGTCTTTGTTTCCATCCCAAAAATGTGTAAGTGTGAAGTGCATACTTATCTAAGGCAAAAAATTCAAGATAAGAATATCTCCCCAATTTTTCTTACTTAGCCTATAATTTCAAACAAGATCTATTATTTCAACTAGGTTTAAGATGTCATAATTAAGGCTTTCTTAATTTCTAAGATACATCTTAATTTTCTTAAAAATAGATCAAAACTTTGTCTCTTATTTCAAAAAGTTTTTATTTTTTTTTAGTTTTTTATTTTTTCTAAAAGAAGTGTAAAAGAAAGAAGATCTAAAAACTCTATGTTAGTAAACCCTCCCCCACACTTATTTCATGCATTGTCCTCAATGCATCGTGATATATGTTTGCATGAAACAAAATAGAGAGGGAAGGAAAAAATTACCTCAAGGTGGTGGTTCCGGTGGCGGTCTGATTGGTCCACGAAAGGTGGCCCAATCATTATTGCGTGGAGTCCGAAGGAACCCACCAGAAACCTCCATGATACAACCCACTAAAAAGATGTATGCATGTGTGAATTTTATTAGGAATTTTACCCCATCCAATATCCAAATTTCTAAAATAATTTCAGAATCAAATTTATCAAGATCCTTGTCCCAGAATGGAGTATGAAAAGATGGAATGAATGATTTGGACTTGGGAAATATGGGAACTAATACCGACTCAGAAAAATGACTTAAGTCAAGTAAAGGTTCGGGAGTCGAAATTGGTTCAGGAAGTGGGTCCAAATCAAAAAGATAAAGCTCAGGTCCACATTCATTTCCCCATGATGGAATGTGACTATCTAAGATTAGTGATTCAAGTTCAGGAGGGTTGGGAATCAAAACTGGCTCTAAAATGTTACTCAAATTGGGTAACAAAACAGGAGTCAATAATGATTCAGGTATTTGAACTAAATCACAAACTTGAGGGTCAAAGTCACATTCCTCATTGAGTTCAATTCCACAAAATTGAGAACTTACCAATTTATCAAATGGACTTTCAAAGGTAAGAAATTGGTCAAGTTCAATATGATCATCATGAATGATTGGTGATTCAATTTCACAATGGACAGGCACTGGATCCAATACTGACTCGGGAAATGAAGTGAAATCATGTGAAGACACTGGAGTCATAATTGAATCAGGAAGGAAAATTGAATCATCAAGTGAAAGTTCAAGATCATATTCACACTCAAGTTCAATTTCAAGAAAAGGAAAACTTGCCAAAATGTCAATGGGATGGACAAGTTCAGATGATTGTGCTGAAATTGAATCTTGATTTCCAAAATGACAAGAGTCTTGAGTCATATCAATAGAGTGTGGCATAGCTGAATTAGTCAAAGGTTGATAAGATAGAGTCTCCTCATTCCTATAGATGTTAACCAATTGACTCAATTGTTCATCCACCTTATTGAAAGACTCGGCACGTGTTTTTTGATATTGTAACAAAGACTCTTGCAAGATGTCTATACTCTTTTCTAAACGTGATATTTCTACAATTGGCTGCTCTAGAATAGGAGTATAGGAATCTTGACTTTGGAAAGTTTGTGAATAATGTGAGTCACAAATGTGTGGTGATGGAAGAGTGGACTCACACAAGAGATCTTTACTCGTGTCCATGAAATTTGATCGGGGTGGAAACTAGCACTCAAAATGTGTATTTATGAAATCAAATGAAAAGCTCAAATGTGCTTAGTATACCCTCGATACTTCCGTTATAGCATTGGCTCAACGGGTCGTATCCACAGGGAAGGGAGGCGATAGAAGCATTAACAGTCTCTTGTCACGTCAGATGTTAACAGTTCTTCTTTGTTAAAAGAATGAAAAAGAAAAGAAAATGAAAACAAGCATGTGGTAGGTGAGGAGAGCGATGAAAACGGCGATGTAAAAACCAAAAGAGAAGTGAAGAAGATGGAACAAGGTAAACTAAGAAGGCGATGAAAACACCGATAGAAAAATGAGAAAAGAATTTGGAAAACGATTTCTAAAACAAAGGTAAAAGAAAACTCATGGCTACTAACTACTAAGTACTCCACTAACCATGCTAACCTCTTCGAGATAGTTGCCTCACATTTTGATCCTTGGCCATCACAATCCTTGCCTTCAAAGAGACGGTACAAAGCATGGCTCATGGATGATTCATAACAATCAAAACATTGCAACAAGAACAAGCAATTACAAACATCACTCATTACACTACAAGCATGAAATAAAAGAGCATGAAAATAAAAGAGAGTTAGCTTGGTTAGCAAGTTAGCAAGTTAGCAAGTTAGATTGTTAGAATCCATCATCTTTGGCCATCAATGGCTCTTGCAAGAACAAGGCCTTGTAGAGGCAACCCGATTCATGTGGATTATCAAGTAAGTGGTTAGATAGGTTAGTGGTTAGTAGTTAGATTGCCATGAGAAGAAAAAGTTAGCTAGAAATCATGTAGAAGGAGAAGGAGATTACAATGGAAGAGAAAGGAGGTACCTTTACATAGAGTGTCACTCTCTATTACATCAATCCCTCTCAATCTCTCTCTCTATGAATCACACAGCCCTACTGCAATGATCTAAAAACAAAGAAAAGAAAATAAAAGAAATGAAGAACACTCACCTACACTAAAATCTGGACCTACTCCTAAAAACGAAGACTGCTCTCGGTTTGGGCTACTGCAGGGCTATTTATAGGCAGAAGAAGGCTCCAGAAGACGAGACGGGGCCACGCGTCGAGAATCGACGCGTGGCTCCCTAGGATTGCCGCGCCCTTGCGGCGTTTTTGCGGCAATTCTAGGGAATTGTGCGTCTGGATTTCTTCCACGCGTTCGTCTGGCTTCTAGCTGCTTCCAGGTATATCCAATTTCGGGCAATTTCGACCGCAGATTCGTCTGATGTGCGCGAGAGGCTAGGTTCAATGTATCTTCTAGATGATCCCTTGCTTGGCCTCCAAGTAATGCGGGATTAATTACCCTTAATTGGGAAGAATTAGGCTCTTATTCCATCTTTGCCCTTGAACTTTGGTTGTACCTGCAATAAAGACCAAAACACGTATTAGACCGACTATTTATTCATAAACTGGTGGGAAAATGCGACATAAAAATGCAGAATTGTAGACTAATCACTCTAACCCGAAGTCACACTCAGTTTCTAATTCCATTTTTCCCTATGTTCACTTATTAAGTTCTCTATGAGGTTGACTTCAAATGTTTGGTCCTTAACATCACAGGTTTGTTTTCTTAGGTTGAAGACATTGACTTCTCTTGTCATGTCCAAAAAGGTTAACCTCATGGACCCATTCCTATAATTGATGATGGCATTGGCAGTAGTAAGGAATGGTCGCCCTAGTATAACAGGAGTTTGAGTCCTAGGATTGGACACAGGTTGTGTCTCTAGAACTATGAAATAACAGGGTAAATAAACTCTCCGACCCGGATAAGGACATTATTAATTTCCCCTTTTGGAACTTTAACTGAACGATTAGCCAGTTGGATAGTGATTCGAGTTGGACTAAGATCACCCAACCCGAGTTGTTGATAAACTGAAAAATGGAAGCAAGTAGATACTTGCTCCCAAATCAAGAAGTGCACGACTAATCTCGGCTTGTTCTATGATGCAGGCAATGGTGGGACAACCTGAATCCTTATACTTGAAGGGATCGGACCCGACAGCAGCTCACTAATGCTAGTGGCTTAGAATACCTTTTTAGGTACATTAGTCTTTCTCTTCTTGGTGCACATGTCCTTAAGAAACTTAGCATAGGATGGGACTTATTGGATGGTATCAAGAAGTGGCACATTTATCTTCACTTGATTAAATATCTCAATTATCTTATCCATGTGTGGATTTTGCTTGTTGTTTTTCAGCCTATTAGGAAATGGTACTATAGGCTGGTACACCTGACTGGTTGACTTATCTTTTTCAGATTCGTCAGATTTAGGAGGAGTGGGATTAGATGAGGTGGATGCTTGATTGTGGTTGTGCTGAATGGGATTAGATGGTATTGACACTTGATTATCAACTTTCTTTCCCGACCTCAATGTATGAACAACATTACATTGATTCATTGATTGATCCTCAGCCAAATGAGCTTTGTTGAGAATTCCTAGGATTCATTATTGGCTGAATAGGCAAGGTACCCTTTTGTCTCTCATTCTGTAGAGTGGCTAATTGACTCATTTGAATCTCTAGCCTCTGTATAGTTTGCATGAGGGAATCTTGGTTTTTCATGTATCTTTCCATATTTCTGTCAAAGTCAGTCATTCTCCTTTCTAGTTGAGGATTCTGAAAGGAAGATTATGGAGCTTGGTTGGGAAAGTTTTGTTGATAGTTTGAAAAGTTAGGTGGATGATTGGGAGAATTATTGTGGAAATTGGAAAAGTTGGGTTGATGATTGGAAGAATTATTGGCATGATGAGTGGTTAGCATGATTTGACCGTGAGTGATCATTGTTATTTTGGCTCCATGAGAAATTCAGGTGATTTCTCTAGCCAGGTTGTACGTTGGTGCGTAAGGGTTATTGTTCGGCCTTGAAAAGGCCGCATTCATCAGTTCAGGGTATTGTTGTTGAGCTTGAAACATAAGACACTCCTCAAACACATGATTCATGGCTTGATAGTAAGTACAGCCCGGAGTTGGAAATTGGTTTGGGCTGACTTGATTGACTGGACTTGGTTCCTTAGTTTCTAAAACTTTCAGTCTTCATGCTAGGTTAGCTAACTTAGCCTCATTAGCTATGGATGATTCAATAGAATGGAGACCTCCTTTTGAAGAGATGGAGTTTGAGTTCCTCGAGGTTTCACTAGTAAGTTCCCATTGGATGGTCTTTTCTGCTAGATTCTCATATAAATCCCATCCTTCATTTTCATCCTTCTGCAAGAATCCCCTTGGCACATGCTTTCTAAGAGGGTCTTGGTCGAATAGTCTAAACTGTCATAAAGAATTTGACATTGTCACCATTTCTTTATTCCATGATGAGGACATTGGACAAGGAGGTCTTTAAAGCGTTCAAAGTACCTCCAAAACAGTTCACTAGATTCTTGCTTGAAGTACATGATGTTCTTCCTAATGAGAGCGGTCTTATGAATTGGATAAAATTTCTTCAAGAAGACCTTGATGAAACCATCTCAAGATGTGATAGAGCCGGCCGCTAAGATGTAAAGCCATTTCTTGGCTAAGTCTTTAAGATTAAAGGGACAAATCTCAACCTAATAGCATCATCTACAAGGTGTGGAATTTTCATCATTAGACATACTTCCTCAAATTCTCTTATGAAGAAATAAGCATCTTCGGACTCTAGGCCATGAAACTTGGGGAGTGTGTTGATGAATTGAGGCTTGAACTCAAAATTGTATTCACCAACCGATGGAAGCTGGATGCAAGATGGAAGTGAGGTTCTAATGGGATAGTACCTATCCTGCAAAGATGTCAGTTGAGCCATAACCAGATCTGGTCTTGGTTTAAACTTGGGTGGTGATGTATTTTTAGTTAACCTAGATGAATTAGGGTCTCTTGACCACACTTGCATACACAAACACAATCACGATCATAAATAAGTTTACCAAAGTTAACAAGAGTAATCAACCAAGCCTAGTCTAAGGTAACCTTGACCTAGACAACTCCTAACTGGTTGATTGTCTACAGGAGGAATAATGTAGACTTTGACCACGAGCTAACCAGCCAGGTCAGGGCAAGATTGATGGGATGTATCCGCGCAAAAGCGACGGGCCTAATTTAGCCAAACCATCAACCTTCAGGGTTTCGCCCCTCAATCCCTGTTCCAGACACTGATTTGGCTGGGGTCAAATTTTAACACCTTGCTCCTTAGGATAATCTCCTAGTGACTTCGAGATATCCCTAAGGCCAACGTCTATCAGATTTTAAATTAGGCTTAGGCTGTGCTTACTTGGAGATGGTTTGTGGGCTAAGGAAGGGTAATGACTTCCCCCCTTATCTTGATTTGCGTTTTGCCCTTAGAATTGATTGTGCAAAGTATGCAGATATAGAGAAGTAGCATTCAAAAGCAAATATCACCCAAGAATGTCTCCTAAACTATATGCTATGCATACATACCTTGTCTCCAGCTATCTTCAACAGTAATTGTAAAATAAACGTAATTAGATAAATGTCTAGAATGCAAGTCTAAACGTTTCTTTAAGCAATTAACAATCACTCAGATTACTGTTAGATTAAAACAGGGATTATAAATATCAGATATAACAAGAATAATAACACACAAAAACTTTATTTTTGCAAGCAATATGTCCTACAAAAAAGAGTTTCTAGTAGTCCAACAAAAATTTTAACTTTTGCAGTGCAATTTCTTGAAATTCTGTTTCCTACTTTCGAGAGTAGGGGCACAGAATACCAAGTCTTCTCTTGCAAATCTTGAGTGCTAAATCTGAATTTTGATGTCCCTGAAACAAGACACCAAACTTGTTAAAAAATAAATACACTGTTCCCTCCCGACAACAGCGCCAAAAATTGATTGAAAAATGAAAGTGAAAGGATTACCGTGTAGCTTTGGGCTAACAGGTCGTGTCCATGAGGAGAAATGCGATAGAAACTTTTTGGTGTCTTTGTTAAGTAACAAAGAATGAAGTTGGTGTCTTTTTTTAAGTTGGAAAAGAGAATGGAGAGAAGGGAGCTGATTAAAAGAAAAATTGCAAATTTAGAGAAGACTTTGGAAAAGGTGATTTTTTATAAAGCCTGAAGAGTGATTGTTTTTTTTTTTTAATATACGAAGAAGATCTGGGCTCACTATCTCACTACTCAATGAGGTGTTCTTCTCTTGAAATCCTTAGTGCCTCAACTTGATCATAGGCAAAAACATAAGATTGAGTTTAGAAAGTTTTAAGCAAAGCACATAAGATACTTTGAAAAAGTTAACTCTTTTCTTTAAGAAATCGTCTTGAATTGAATGTTAAATCATCAAGTAGTTTAAGTATGAGATAAAAACAAGTTCAAGAAACATTTTTAAAGAAGTAGAAGTTTAAAAATCTAAACCCATCCTCATGTGCTTTCAAGAACTCTTTCAACAAGAAAGGCTTAGTTTAGACATGCAAATGATTCATTGGGTCTTTTCATCAAAAACCATTCAAAAAGAAGAGGGATCGGAGAGAGGAACAATAGTGAGCCCAGAAAATGAAATTAGCTACTCATGGAAGATGAAAAACAATGTAAGTAAATAAAGCAAGACATACCGTGAAATGGAGTGGAAGAAGAGAAAGCTTGATCCTTTTATTTATGTCACTTCAATCTTCAGAATACAATCGCTCAATTCCTCTCTCTCACTGGTATTTGACTGAACTACAAATTATAAAACAGAGTTACAACTTCTATAATATCTAACAAAGAGCTTAAAACCTTAAAAACAAAGAGAAAAACTAAATCTAAGTTTCGATCCTTTTTTCTGTACAAAACCCTTCTTATTATAGGTAAAATCCCAGAGAGAAAGGAGTGAGGAGATAAGGGGAGCAAGCGCTCCCCTTATCTCCACCAACAAGCCGCGGATCCGCGACCAGGATGTTGCTAAGTGGCCACATCCTGGTGGAGAATTGGCTGGCTTGGACTTTGGCTCCTTTTTGTCTTGCTGGATTCTCTGTTTTAGCTCTTGGATTTGACGAAACGACCTTTGATTGTTGACTTTAACCACTTGATTTGGGAAGATCCTTTTCAACCGGTTTTCAACCTCTCTCTAATTAGCCAAGATCTGCCCTGATTTCCTGATTTCAAATTTATTTTGAATTAAATAAGAATTTAATAGGCTTTTGGGCTCGTTTCTCTTTCCTATCCTTTAGCAATGGGCCTACATTTTATAAAGAAAAATAGGACTTATTAATATGATTTATTTAGATAATAAGCATGGTAATGCGACAATATGTATGCAATATATGTGACCGATCGATAAGGAGGAAGGAGAAGGAGCTTGTACCCAAGGATTGCATCTTATCTTTTCTTTTTTATGTTCTTATTTTTGTTCTTTTAATTTCAAGTCTACCTTTTTATTTCTTTGTTCTTGCTTTTGTTTTTGGTGTTGTCTTTAATCTTTCTTCTTCTTCTTTTTTTTTTCTTTAAAGATCGTAAAAATAAAAAGATGGATAAAACAAAAGGATGCTAGGCTAGAATAATTTTAGGGTAGCTAATTACTAGATCGATTAGGGTTAGATCTAGGGCTAGTTGATTAGTCTAATGAATTTACAATCTACGGTTAGATTAATCCTTTAAAGTTTAGTGATGATAGTCCAACATAATGATTTAGATAATTAGGGCCTGGCTTTGGATTAGAGTAGGGTTTGACTACGGTGAAACTGGATTTCTTTGAAACCGCGTGGACAGGACTGACCCATTGGCTATCAAAAATGGGATATATTATCCCATTATCTAAGAGTTTCACAATTTTAGCATGAACAACCTCTTGCATTATAGAGTTTAACCTATGCTACGGGTCTCTTTTAGGTGAGGCATCTTCATTGAGATGAATACGATGTTAAATGATGGTTGGACTTAATCCCTTTATATCAGTCATAGTCCAACTGATGGCTTCCCTATGTTTTCTTAGAATTGCTTTAAGGTTTTCTTCTTGCCCGTTATTTAAATGGGAGGCAATGATGATAGGAAAGTTCTCTTGTTTGCCTAGATAGACATACTTGAGATGAACAGATAAGGCTTTTAATTCTAAAGTAGAGGAAGGCTCACTGAGGGATGAGTTAAATTAGTTGGCTCCATATTTGGTGAAATAGGGTTCGAGGCCCAATTCACAGCAGACTCAAAAACCTGATTAAGATTAAAGTTGTCAGACTCTAACCCGAAGTCACACTCAGTTTCTAATTCCAATTTTTCCCTATGTTCACTTATTAAGTTCTCTATGAGGTTGACTTCAAATGTTTGGTCCTTAACATCACAGGTTTGTTTTCTTAGGTTGAAGACATTGACTTCTCTTGTCATGTCCAAAAAGGTTAACCTCATGGACCCATTCCTATAATTGATGATGGCATTGGCAGTAGTAAGGAATGGTCGCCCTAGTATAACGAGAGTTTTGAGTCCTAGGATTGGACACAGGTTGTGTCTCTAGAACTATGAAATAACAGGGTAAATAAACTCTCCAACCCGGATAAGGACATTATTAATTTCCCCTTTTGGAACTTTAACTGAACGATTAGCCAGTTGGATAGTGATTCGAGTTGGACTAAGATCACCCAACCCGAGTTGTTGATAAACTGAAAAATGGAAGCAAGTAGATACTTGCTCCCAAATCAAGAAGTGCACGACTAATCTCGGCTTGTTCTATGATGCAGGCAATGGCGGGACAACCTGAATCCTTATACTTGAAGGGATCGGACCCGACAGCAGCTCACTAATGCTAGTGGCTTAGAATACCTTTTTAGGTACATTAGTCTTTCTCTTCTTGGTGCACATGTCCTTAAGAAACTTAGCATAGGATGGGACTTATTGGATGGTATCAAGAAGTGGCACATTTATCTTCACTTGATTAAATATCTCAATTATCTTATCCATGTGTGGATTTTGCTTGTTGTTTTTCAGCCTATTAGGAAATGGTACTATAGGCTGGTACACCTGACTGGTTGACTTATCTTTTTCAGATTCGTCAGATTTAGGAGGAGTGGGATTAGATGAGGTGGATGCTTGATTGTGGTTGTGCTGAATGGGATTAGATGGTATTGACACTTGATTATCAACTTTCTTTCCCGACCTCAATGTATGAACAACATTACATTGATTCATTGATTGATCCTCAGCCAAATGAGCTTTGTTGAGAATTCCTAGGATTCATTATTGGCTGAATAGGCAAGGTACCCTTTTGTCTCTCATTCTGTAGAGTGGTTAATTGACTCATTTGAACCTCTAGCCTCTGTATAGTTTGCATGAGAGAATCTTGGTTTTTCATGTATCTTTCCATATTTCTGTCAAAGTCAGTCATTCTCCATTCTAGTTGAGGATTCTGAAAGGAAGATTATGGAGCTTGGTTGGGAAAGTTTTGTTGATAGTTTGAAAAGTTAGGTGGATGATTGGGAGAATTATTGTGGAAATTGGAAAAGTTGGGTTGATGATTGGAAGAATTATTGGCATGATGAGTGGTTAGCATGATTTGACCGTGAGTGATCATTGTTATTTTGGCTCCATGAGAAATTCAGGTGATTTCTCTAGCCAGGTTGTACGTTGGTGCGTAAGGGTTATTGTTCGGCCTTGAAAAGGCCGCATTCATCAGTTCAGGGTATTGTTGTTGAGCTTGAAACATAAGACACTCCTCAAACACATGATTCATGGCTTGATAGTAAGTACAGCCCGGAGTTGGAAATTGGTTTGGGCTGACTTGATTGACTGGACTTGGTTCCTTAGTTTCTAAAACTTTCAGTCTTCTTGCTAGGTTAGCTAACTTAGCCTCATTAGCTATGGATGATTCAATAGAATGGAGACCTCCTTTTGAAGAGATGGAGTTTGAGTTCCTCGAGGTTTCACTAGTAAGTTCCCATTGGATGGTCTTTTCTGCTAGATTCTCATATAAATCCCATCCTTCATTTTCATCCTTCTGCAAGAATCCCCTTGGCACATGCTTTCTAAGAGGGTCTTGGTCGAATGGCTAAACTGTCATAAAGAATTTGACATTGTCACCATTTCTTTATTCCATGATGAGGACATTGGACAAGGAGGTCTTTAAAGCGTTCAAAGTACCTCCAAAACAGTTCACTAGATTCTTGCTTGAAGTACATGATGTTCTTCCTAATGAGAGCGGTCTTATGAATTGGATAAAATTTCTTCAAGAAGACCTTGATGAAACCATCTCAAGATGTGATAGAGCCAGCCGCTAAGCTATAAAGCCATTTCTTGGCTAAGTCTTTAAGATTAAAGGGACAAATCTCAACCTAATAGCATCATCTACAAGGTGTGGGATTTTCATCATTAGACATACTTCCTCAAATTCTCTTATGAAGAAATAAGCATCTTCGGACTCTAGGCCATGAAACTTGGGGAGTGTGTTGATGAATTGAGGCTTGAACTCAAAATTGTATTCACCAACCGATGGAAGTTGGATGCAAGATGGAAGTGAGGTTCTAATGGGATAGTACCTATCCTGCAAAGATGTCAGTTGAGCCATAACCAGATCTGGTCTTGGTTTAAACTTGGGTGGTGATGTATTTTTAGTTAACCTAGATGAATTAGGGTCTCTTGACCACACTTGCATACACAAACACAATCACGATCATAAATAAGTTTACCAAAGTTAACAAGAGTAATCAACCAAGCCTAGTCTAAGGTAACCTTGACCTAGACAACTCCTAACTGGTTGATTGTCTACAGGAGGAATAATGTAGACTTTGACCACGAGCTAACCAGCCAGGTCAGGGCAAGATTGATGGGATGTATCCGCGCAAAAGCGACGGGCCTAATTTAGCCAAACCATCAACCTTCAGGGTTTCGCCCCTCAATCCCTGTTCCAGACACTGATTTGGCTGGGGTCAAATTTTAACACCTTGCTCCTTAGGATAATCTCCTAGTGACTTCGAGATATCCCTAAGGCCAACGTCTATCAGATTTTAAATTAGTCTTAGGCTGTGCTTACTTGGAGATGGTTTGTGGCTAAGGAAGGGTTATGACTTCCCCCCTTATCTTGATTTGCGTTTTGCCCTTAGAATTGATTGTGCAAAGTATGCAGATATAGAGAAGTAGCATTCAAAAGCAAATATCACCCAAGAATGTCTCCTAAACTATATGCTATGCATACATACCTTGTCTCCAGCTATCTTCAACAGTAATTGTAAAATAAACGTAATTAGATAAATGTCTAGAATGCAAGTCTAAACGTTTCTTTAAGCAATTAACAATCACTCAGATTACTGTTAGATTAAAACAGGGATTATAAATATCAGATATAACAAGAATAATAACACACAAAAACTTTATTTTTGCAAGCAATATGTCCTACAAAAAAGAGTTTCTAGTAGTCCAACAAAATTTTAACTTTTGCAGTGCAATTTCTTGAAATTCTGTTTCCTACTTTCGAGAGTAGGGCACAGAATACCAAGTCTTCTCTTGCAAAGCTTGAGTGCTAAATCTGAATTTTGATGTCCCTGAAACAAGACACCAAACTTGTTAAAAAAATAAATACACTGTTCCCTCCCCGACAACAGCGCCAAAAATTGATTGAAAAATGAAAGTGAAAGGATTACCGTGTAGCTTTGGGCTAACAGGTCGTGTCCATGAGGAGAAATGCGATAGAAACTTTTTGGTGTTTTTGTTAAGTAACAAAGAATGAAGTTGGTGTCTTTTTTTTAAGTTGAAAAAGAGAATGGAGAGAAGGGAGCTGATTAAAAGAAAAATTGCAAATTTAGAGAAGACTTTGGAAAAGGTGATTTTTTATAAAGCCTGAAGAGTGATTTGTTTTTTTTTTTTAATATACGAAGAAGATCTGGGCTCACTATCTCACTACTCAATGAGGTGTTCTTCTCTTGAAATCCTTAGTGCCTCAACTTGATCATAGGCAAAAACATAAGATTGAGTTTAGAAAGTTTTAAGCAAAGCACATAAGATACTTTGAAAAAGTTAACTCTTTTCTTTAAGAAATCGTCTTGAATTGAATGTTAAATCATCAAGTAGTTTAAGTATGAGATAAAAACAAGTTCAAGAAACATTTTTAAAGAAGTAGAAGTTTAAAAATCTAAACCCATCCTCATGTGCTTTCAAGAACTCTTTCAACAAGAAAGGTTTAGTTTAGACATGCAAATGATTCATTGGGTCTTTTAATCAAAAACTATTCAAAAAGAAGAGGGATCAGAGAGAGGAACAATAGTGAGCCCAGAAAATGAAATTAGCTACTCATGGAAGATGAAAAACAATGTAAGTAAATAAAGCAAGACATACCGTGAAATGGAGTGGAATAAGAGAAAGCTTGATCCTTTTATTTATGTCACTTCAATCTTCAGAATACAATCGCTCAATTCCTCTCTCTCACTGGTATTTGAACTGAACTACAAATTATAAAACAGAGTTACAACTTCTATAATATCTAACAAAGAGCTTAAAACCTTAAAAACAAAGAGAAAAACTAAATCTAAGCTTTTTTCTGTACAAAACCCTTCTTATTATAGGTAAAATCCCAGAGAGAAAGGAGTGAGGAGATAAGGGGAGCAAGCGCTCCCCTTATCTCCACCAACAAGCCGCGGATCCGCGGCCAGGATGTTGCTAAGTGGCCACATCCTGGTGGAGAATTGGCTGGCTTGGACTTTGGCTCCTTTTTGTCTTGCTGGATTCTCTGTTTTAGCTCTTGGATTTGACGAAACGACCTTTGATTGTTGACTTTAACCACTTGATTTGGGAAGATCCTTTTCAACCGGTTTTCAACCTCTCTCTAATTAGCTAAGATCTGCCCTGATTTCCTGATTTCAAATTTATTTTGAATTAAATAAGAATTTAATAGGCTTTTGGGCTCGTTTCTCTTTCCTATCCTTTAGCAATGGGCCTTCATTTTATAAAGAAAAATAGGACTTATTAATATGATTTATTTAGATAATAAGCATGGTAATGCGACAATATGTATGCAATATATGTGACCGATCGATAAGGAGGAAGGAGAAGGAGCTTGTACCCAAGGATTGCATCTTATCTTTTCTTTTTTATGTTCTTATTTTTGTTCTTTTAATTTCAAGTCTACCTTTTTATTTCTTTGTTCTTGCTTTTGTTTTTGGTGTTGTCTTTAATCTTTCTTCCTTTTTTTTTCTTTAAAGATCGTAAAAATAAAAAGATGGATAAAACAAAAAGGATGCTAGGCTAGAATAATTTTAGGGTAGCTAATTACTAGATCGATTAGGGTTAGATCTAGGGCTAGTTGATTAGTCTAATGAATTTACAATCTACGGTTAGATTAATCCTTTAAAGTTTAGTGATGATAGTCCAACATAATGATTTAGATAATTAGGGCCTGGCTTTGGATTAGAGTAGGGTTTGACTTTAGATTAAGTTTTGGGTTAGGGTTTGGCATAGTTTAATGATTAGGGATTGGCTTTGGCTTAAGGTAAAATTAGGGTTTGGCTTGGCATAATGTAGACAAGTTAAGTTGGACATCTTACTCTTCTTACTTAGGGTTAACAACTTAGATGAATGTTTCATTAGTTTAAAAGGATACAACCCCTGGATCGAGACTAGTCGTGAAGGTAGATTAGCGACCTAGACTCTTTCTCTTGATTATATCTACTTTCTTATATCAAACTACAACCAACCTTTCTTCCAAGTCTTGACTATAGATGTACTGTGTTGTCATCGCTTCCATCGCCTCCCTCCTAGTGGAACACGACCCGCTTTGGCCCTTACTGCAGCGGATAGAATTGAACAACGAGAAGAATCTAACCTTCTAATTCTTTGATTATTTGTTTTTATTTTTGTACATATTTATTCTCTTGATCAAGTTTCAATCAAAATTTTGGTGCTATTGCCGGAAGGGAATGACACTATAATATCTAACCCTAATTTGTTGTTTCTGTTCTGCAGGGCATAAAAAGGGAGTTTCTAACCTTAACTAAAATTTGACTAGACATTGGCCGTAGGTTGACTTCGGACTCATTTAGGAGGTTGACCGAAGGAGGAGGTCGTTCGAAACTAACTCTTGCCAAATTAGTGTCTAGGAAGGGGATTAAGGGCCGAAAGCCCGAAAGTTGGTGGTTACTTAATTAAGGAATGATTTTGACGGATAACCTCCCACCAACCTTGCCACCTACCTGGCCGATTAACTTGTGGTTAGGGTCGACAATAGACCTCCCAAGGATAACCTAAAGTTAGGAGTCGTCTAGGTCTAAGGTTTACCCTAACTTAGGTTAGAATTTTTTTTATTTGTTTGTTTATTTGTTTGTTTTTCTTTATTTGTTTTTAACATTTCTTATGTGATATGGCTTATTACAATAATTTTTCCAATTTTAATGGTACTCTATATTACACCCCGACCTCTTTTGAATTAGATACTAATGACCCGACATATCATAATTTTAACCAACCAAACATGGCTATTTGGTCTTATCCGAATCAACATATGCCCTAACCTCAATTTCATCAAATGAATTGGAATAATCATCTCTACTCCTTACCGAGGTAATGGGGATACAACACCCCTGAGCCATATTATCAACCACCTTTCTAACCATCATTTTCATATACTTCTTTTCCCACACCACCAATAGAGGAACCTACCACTTGGAAAAGAGTGTAGAATCCATAATTCAGTCCCCAAATGATCCATTCAATAGGTTAGAAGAAAAAAATGGATCGTGTACAAGGTTTAATGAATGAGCAAATTTCTAGACTTTCCAACATCCTTGAACTAACAACTAAATTGATAGGAACCAAGAATCATAGTGTCTCGAAGACCTTGATCAAGATTCAATTTCATCACAATAACATGAACTTGCTAAATCCCAACCCTCGGACAAATTGGCAAGTTTTAATTTTAATGAGATTGAACTAGCTTGTGAATGCGAACCTGATTCTCAACTTTGTGATCTAATTCCAAACATTGGATCTATGTTGACTTCGGTGTCTTTACCCAATTTGGACCCAATTCCTGAGCCAACATTAATTCCAGTACATGTATATTATGAAATTGAATCATCAATTTTGGGCAGTCACATTCATTTGATGGATCATGAACTTAAGTTCTTTGATTTGGAGCCCATTTTTGAACCAAACTCGACCCTCGAACCTAAATTTGATTTTCCTGAGCTGGTATTGGTTCCCAATCCTTTCATTCTTAAGCCCAAATCAATCACTTCATCAAGTCAAATTCTATTGTTGGATCAAGGTGTAAACAAAATAACCTTAAGATTGTATTCCAAGATTGGTCATACAACCAAGATAGTTTCAATGTTAGGGTTGTGCATGATCCTATACATTTGGGGGATAATAACAATATACATCAGAAAGAGGTCATAAAAGGTGTGTTCCTTGATGATCCACAATATTTAGATTGGGTAGCAACCCCAATCAGACCACCATCGGAACCACCACCTTCAGATAATATTTTCCTTCTCTTTCTTCTTTTTCATGCATACATGCATTCATTCATACATTGATGACAATGCATGAGATAGATGTGGGGGAGGGTTTACTAACATACTAACATAGGTAGATACTAACTAACAATTTTTTTTTTAAAAAAGAAACAATATTTTGATTTATTTCTGTAAGTAATTAAGTTTAATTTTAAGGAATAGGAAAATTTTAATTAGAATTTCTTAACACTTAGTCAAAATAAAAGTATTTGTTTTATTTTTAGTAGGAGAAAAAACTGAAAAAGTAATTTAGTCTTGATAATTTTCCTTGATGAAGTATACATGCTTTATACACTTACACATTTGGGATTCAAAACAAAGACTCTTGTGTCTTAAAAAAAATATATAAAATAAACAAATCTAATTATTGATTAGCTAGGCACTTTGGACTAAGAAAGCCTTGATATTTACGTGAAAGGTAATTAGATAAGTTTAAAAAAAATTAAAAATATATCATATATGTATTAACACATCTAATAATCAATTAGTTAGGTATTAGGGCCTCAAGAAGCCTTTATACTTACATGAAAGAAAATTAGATGAGTTATACATATTTTAAAAAAAAGTGATTACAAGGCAACGAAGTGGTAATACTTCGAACTTCTTACAAAAAAGAAGAAAAAGCAATAAATGTATAAGGCATAAGAGTTGAAGTTGAAGAATCTAAAGTAAAAAAATTCGCGTTTACAAAGATGCATATGACTTAGGGTAAGATAATAGACTCTATGAGAAATTCAGTTTGAATCCTAGCCTAAATTGACAAATAATTACTTGAATAAGGATTAAGTATAAGAATGATCAATTTGGTAATCTTAAAAACTTATAAATAGCTTAATTTTTACAAAGATATTTTAAATATTCTTCTCTTTCAAAAAATGAATTCAGAAAATACTAACATTTTGTTTTTTTATGATTTTGTGGGTGTAATTCATTGAAAACCCTCACGAGACAACACTCGTCCTCTAGAGGTAACGTATTGGTTTAACAGCTGGTTGTATGTGCTAAGTATAACCGTGATTCCTGTGAATGTGAGCTAGGATAGGTTAGTTTTTATTTTCTTTCCTTTCTCTTTTTATTTTTGCTCGAGGACGATCAAAAGATAGGTGTAGGGCTGTGATTCTACTCTAAAATTACATTTTTATCATCACTTTTATATATATATCCTTAATCATTCCTTTTATTAGTTAATGCTATTAACCCTCTTTTTGATTAAGATGTGTAGTTAATTAATGAGAGGATAAAGATACAAGAAGCTTCATTTTATCCCTAATCCTATCTAAATTTGGGTTCTAAATTAAAATGAATTTAAAGGAGGAAAGAATTAATATTCATCTCCTATTCAAATTCAAATTCATAAGATAAAGTCCTAGAAGATGAAGGGGATAAAGCTAATTCTACAAGGAATAAAGAGGATAATTCAAATTAAATGGAGTTTAAAATCAATTCAGACTGTACACTTTTTAGTATTCAGATCATAACTTTTGCTACAGACATTCAAATCTGATGATTCAAGATGCTATAGAAAGAACACTTAAAAGACTATAATTCTTCTGTTTATCACTCTATCAAATCCAGCCATCGGATGAATCATATTTAGCAAATAACACGCTGACTTACTGCAGGACTGAATTCCCTATTGAATTAGGAAACCTTCTAATTAGTATCCTATTGTTATTAGATTTGAGGTCTTTTTAAAGAGTTAAAATCTTTTATTATCAATCACCTCATCCAGAGAGAAGAAGAATAAGGTTAGGGTTAAGGATTTAAGGTTTTTTGTTAGATTAGTTTAGCCTCTTTTGAGTTCTCTTCTTTGTAATTGCTGTTGGCTTGGCTTGGCAATTGTAAGGAGGAAGGTGTAAGGAGGAAGGAGAAGGAGCTTCTACCCAAGGATTGTATCTTATCTTTTCTTTTTATGTCCTTATTTTTGTTCTTTTAATTTCAAGTCTACCTTTTTATTTCTTTGTTATTGCTTTGGTTTTTGGTATTGTCATTAATCTTTCTTCCTTCCTTTTCTTTTCTTTAAAGATCTTAAAAATAAAAGATGGATAAAACAAAAAGGATGCTAGGCTAGAATAATTTTAGGGTAGCTAATCACTAGATCGACTCGGGTTAGATCTAGGATTAGTTGATTAGTCTAATGAATTTACAATCTAGGGTTAGATTAATCCTTTGAAGTTTAGTGATGATAGTCCAACATAATGATTTAGATAATTAGGACTTGGCTTTGGATTAGAGTAGGGTTTGACTTTAGATTAAGTTTAGGGGTAGGGTTTGGCATAGTTTAATGATTAGGGATTGGCTTTGGCTTAGGGTAAAATTAGGGTTTGGCTTGGCATAGTGTAGACAAGTTAAGTTGGGCATCTTACTTGTAACACCCCGCTCCCGGAATACGTACTTAGTTGCGTATTCATATTTTTTGATCGTATTTTTTTGATTTACTTCCTGTATTTATTTTGTATTATGAATTATTTATATGATCGTTTTACCTTGGATCCGGATTCGTGGACTCGGATTCAGCCCTAGCCTGAACCGGGGACCCGATCTCAGGTTATTGCTCGATTTAGTCTTTCTGGTATTCAGATTTGACCGATTTCAGTTTCAAACATCATTTTCCAATATTTTAGATTTTTCATGATTTTCTGAAAATTTTCAGAATTAAATTGAAAATCTTCAAAACCAGTGTGGACCAGTACCACTGACCGATTCTCGAATTTTTAATTTACAAACGGAGTTAAAATTCTAAAAAAATGGCTTTCCTGCAACTTCTTAAAATCACATTTTCTATCTAAATACTTTTTCTGAGAATTTTCTGAATTTATCAAAATTCCCCCGGATTTGGTGTCGGCCAGTATCGCTGGTTGATTTCAGGATTTTTAGTTTACTATTGGAATCAAATTTCTGAAAATCAATTTCATCAAAAATCTTTATATAATATTTATTATTTTTGAGAATTTTTGGGAAGCTTTTCAAGCTACTTTATTTTTTAGACTTTTCCGGAGTTTTCGGTATTTTCTCAGATACCGGAATTCTATCCAGATATTTTATTTCCTCTTTTCTCTATTTTCTCTCTCCTCGCTAGACGCGAGTTTCACCAACTTGGATTCATCATTAAATGCAGATATCCTCTCCATACTGCATTTAATGCTCTGCTAATCAATTCCAATCAAGTCAAATCTGACTTTTGTCCTTTCTGTTAAACGCAACATTCACGTTTTTCTTGGACGCGGATTTTATCTCCGCGTCTAGCTCTTTGGCCTAGACGCGGGTGTCCTTTGCTAGACGCAAGAATCATTTATATGGGACGCAGGTGTCATTTGATGAAAGGATGGCAATCTTATAATAATATTTTCCCCCCTTATATAACCACCCCCATTTCTTCCTCTCTCTTTCATTTTTTCTTTCTTCTTTCTTCTCCATTTCCAGCAAACAAAAACAGCAGCCAAGCTAGCTACCTTGCCTCCTTCTTTGGCCGGCCACCCTCCATTTCCACCACCAACTCCACCAATTCCTCCACCATTCTCCCCTCCATCTTCTCCTCCATTTCCAACAACAATAACACCTCTACACTACCTTCTTCATCCTCATTTCCACCAAGAAACTCCAAGGAAACCCACTTCCATCACCAACTTCACCACCTTCCCCACCACTACCTACACCACCTTAACCACCACGAACCACGCCATCTTTCTCTCCTCGGAATACTCTTTCTAACGAGGTATAACTTCGTTCTCCGAAGCCTCGTTTCTAAAACTCCATTTTCACCATTTCAACTAGAGTTGCACCACCATTGGTTGGACTTGGGGCTTTGGCCACCCATCTCCGACCATCTCCGACCATCTCCGGCCACTTCCGGCCATCTCCGACCATCTCCAACATCTCCGGCCACCTCCGGCCGTCGCCGGCAACTTGACCAACCACCCCCCTTCCATTCTTCTTTCTTTTCTTTCCTTTCCTTCTTTCTTTTCTTCCCTTCATTCATTCTTTCTTCCCTTCTCTTTTCTTTCCTTCTTTTTCTTCCTTTCCATAAATTTCAAACTTGCGTCCCTCTTCCTATTTTCCGCGTCTGCCATTTTCCGCGTCTGCTATTTCCCGCGTCTGCCATTTTTTCCCGCGTCTGCTATTTTTTCCCGCGTCTGCCATTTCCCGCGTCTGCCATTTCCCGCGTCTGCTATTTTTCGCGTCTGCCATTTCCCGCGTCTGCCATTTCCCGCGTCTGTTATTTTCCGCGTCTGCTATTTTCCGCGTCTGTGATTCCCTCGCCTGCGATTCCCGCGTCTCCATTCTCTTCTCCTTTCTATTTGAACGCATTTACGCGTTAATTTCCTGGATTCCAGAGCTTGGGATTTCACGGCGTTTTCGAAGTTCTAGGTGAGTGTTCTCGCTTTCCCATTGGACTTTCCCGCATCGTCGGGTTGACTTGCATAACATTATGTATTTATATCGGTATTCTCGTTTGGTATTGTGATGTACATACTTGTTATATTAACTGTTGACATACACCTGTTTGTATCATACTTGACAACTGACGTGTTACCACCTGACATGACTTACTGCTTAGCACTTGCTCCTCATTATAACATGACTTACTACCTGTCACCTGCCTGATCACTTGTCATTGGCATGTTGAGACATTATACCTGTTATGATTAACTCTCTACCCATGATTATCATATTACGAGAATGTAGTACTTGATCTCTTATTATAAACTCCCGTTATGCTTGTTATGTACTCCTGTTATGACCAGTTATGATCCTACTCATTCCCGAAATTTGATAATATTGTTAATAAGTTATAAAGAGGATAACTTGCACGGGGAATGGGAGGAAGTGATGGATGCCGGTATGATGCCTTACTTATAGTAATGGAATACAAAACTAACGATTCGTGTTAGGGGGATTTCAGGCCCCCAGAAGATGCGTGTTAGGGGATTTAAGGCCCCCAATGGCTGTGTCCCGGGCGGACGGGAACTACTATAAGTAAGAGTAATCAGTTCTTCATCAGCTTCCGATAACCAACCTCAACTTACTTATATATGGATGTATGTGTGTTAAGATGTACACCAGGACACATACCTAGATATATGGGTCGGACGAGTAATAATAATAAAATGCCAAGATAATAACTTGTTATGTTGCTCTACAAACTTGGTTATACTACTTGTTTCGCCACAATTGCATTCATCAAGTTTTACTTCGAATTTCCAGTTTTATGATTATTATACTATACCTGTTCATGTCCTGCTTTCCACTTATGTTCTATTCCACCAGTCTGCTGCTCTTATCTTCCCATATCATGAGTAGTTTCTTCTTGATATTACTTGTTATATATCTACTTGTTCTTGCATGCCTGTGCTCACGACATAATTTTTCTATGCATGTTTATGATTCAGATTTGTCGACACACCTGTGCTTATCTATGTACGCCACTTGGCATTCGCATCACCACTTGCCGGGGAGTACTGACTCCTCTGGATCCTCATGTCCAGGTCTCGGAGCTTGGACTGAAGGGGATTCTTCTTGCTGAGGACCAAGTTTACTTCGCGGAGCAGACAGACTAGCTGTAGCGCCAGTCCCATCCTTGCTCCCCCTGGTTGGCTCGCGGCATCCCCTGCTATCTCGTGAGCACCCTTTTGTACTATTCATACATGTACATCTCTTTGTATTCTCGCACTTGCGCCTATCGGTGTTGTAATATTCTTGTAATATTGTATCACATCTGGTGATAACTTTGTAATTGTACTCATATGTTGGAATGTATAATGCACCACATGCTTCCGTACTCTGATTCTTGCCTGTACTGATGCTTAGCGTATATACGTGAGGGTATTTCTGACCTACGTATATACGTCACAGTAACGTCTCCGTATCCACGGGATCGGGGCGTTACATTACTCTTCTTACTTAGGGTTAACAACTTAGATGAATGTTTCATTAGTTTAAAGGGATAAAACCCCTAGATCGAGACTAGTCATGAAGGTAGATTAGCGACCTAAACTCTCCTTCTTAATTAGATCTACTTTCTTATTTCAAACTACAACTAGCCTTTCTTTAAGTCTTGACTACAGATATACCGTGCTGTCATCGCTTCCATCGCCTCCCTCCCAGTGGAATACCACCCGCTTTGGCCCTTGCTGCAGCGGATAGAATTGAGCAACGAGAAGAATCTAACCTTCTAATTCTTTGATTAATTGTTTTTATTTTTGCACATATTTATTCTCTCATTCAAGTTTTAATCAAAATTTTAGCGCCGTTGCTGGGAGGGAACGACATGGTAATATCTAACCCTAATTTGTTGTTTCTGTTTTGCAGAGGCAACAAAAGGGAGTTTCTAACGTTAACTAAAATTTGACTAGACATTGGCCCTAGGTTGACTTCGGACTCATTTAGGAAGTTGACCGAAGGAGGAGGTTGTTCGAAACTAACTCTTGCCAAATTGGTGTCTAGGAAGGGGATTAAGGACCGAAAGCCTTAAGGTTGGTGGTTACTTAATTAAGGAAGTCTTTAATGGATAACCTCCTACCAACCTTGCCACCTACCTAGCCGATTAACTTGTGATTAGGATCGGCAATAGACCTCCCAAGGATAACCAAAAGTTAGGAGTCGTCTAGGTCTAAGGTTTACCCTAATTTAGGTTAGAAATTTTTTATTTGTTTATTTATTTGTTTGTTTTTCTTTATTTGTTTTTAACATTTCTTATGTGATTAGGCTTATTACAACAATTTTTCAATTTAATGGTACTCTATATTACACCCCGACCTCTTTTGAATCAGATATTACCGACCCGACATATCATAATTTTAACCAGCCAAGTATGCCTATTTGGTCTTATCCGAATCAACATATGCCCCAACCTCAATTTCATCAAACGAATTGGAATAATCATCACAACTCCTTACTGAGTCAATGGGGATACAACACCCCTGAGCCATTTTGTCAGCCACCTTCCCAACCATCATCTTCATATACTTCTTTTCCCACACCACCAATAGAGGAACCTACCACTTGGAAAAGAGTATAGAATCTATGATTCAGTCCCCAAATGATCCATTCGATAGGTTAGAAGAAAAAATGGATCGTATACAAGGTTTAATGAATGAGCAAATTTCTCGAGTTTCAAATATCCTTGAACTAACTAACCAAATTAATAGGAACCAAGAATCATGGTGTCTTGAAGACCTTGATAAGGATTCAATTCAATCACAACAACATGAACTTGCTCAATCCCAATCCTTGGACAAATTGGTAAGTTTTAATTTTAATGAGATTGAACTAGCTTGTAAATGCGAACCCAATTCTCCACTTTGTGATCTAATTTCAAATTTTGAATCTATGTTGACTCCGGTGTCTTTACCCAATTTGGACCCAATTCTCGCGCAACCATTAATTCCAGTACCTGTATATTATGAAATTGGATCATCTATTTTGGGCAGTCACATTCATTTGATGGATCATGAACTTAAGTTCTTTGATTTGGAGCCCATGTTTGAACCAAACCGGACTCTCGAACCTAAATTTGATTTTCCCGAGCTGGTATTGGTTCCCAATCCTATCATTTTTAAGTCCAAATCAATCACTTCATCAAGTCAAATTCTATTGTTGGATCAAGGTGTAAACAATGACAACCCTGAGATGGTATTCCAAGATTGGTCATACAACTAAGATAGTTTCAATGTTAGTGTTGTGCATGATCCTATACATTTGGGGGATAATAACAATATACATCAGAAAGAGGTCATAAAAGTTGGGTTCCTTTATGATCCACAAGATTTAGGTTGGGTAGAAATACTTGGCCCAATCAGACCACCACCGGAATCACCACCTTCAGGTAATATTTTTCTTCCCTTTCGTCTTTTTCATGCATACATGCATTCATTCATACATTGAGGACAATGCATGAGACAGGTGTGGGGAGGGTTTACAAACATACTAACATAGGTAGATACTAACTAACAAATTTTTTTTTAAAAAAACTTTTTGAAAAAGAAAACAATATTTTGATTTATTTCTATTAGTAATTATGTTTAATTTTAAGGAATAGGAAAATTATAATTAGGATTTCTTAACACTTAATCAAAATAAAAGTATTTGTTTTATTTTTAGGTTTAGGAGGAAAAATTGAAAAAGTAATTTAGTCTTGATAATTTTACCTTGATGAAGTATGCATGCTTTATACATTTACACATTTGGGATTCAAAGTAAAGACTTTTGTGTCTTAAAATATATATATATATATATATATATATATATATATATATATATATATATATATATATATATATATATATATATAATAAGCAAATCTAATTATTGATTAGCTAGGTACTTTGGCCTAAGAAAGCCTTGGTATTTACGTGAAAGGTAATTAGATAAGTTAAAAAAATTAATAATATATCAGATATGTATTAACACATCTAATAATCAATTAGTTAGGTATTAGGGCTTCAAGAAGCCTTTATACTTACACGAAAGAAAATTAGATGAGTTATACATATTCAAAAAAAGTGCTTAAAGGGCAATGAAGTGGTAATACTTCGAACTTCTTAAAAAAAAAAAGAAAGAAGAAAAGTAATAAATGTATATGGCATAAGAGTTGAAGTTGAAGAATCCCAAGTAAAAAAATTCACGTTCACAAAGATGCATATGACTTAGGGTAAGATAATAGACTCGATGAGAAATTCAGTTTGAATCCTAACCTAAATTGATAAATAATTACTTGAATAAAGACTAAGTATAAAATGATCAATTTTGTAATCCTAAAAACTTAAAAATTACTAAATTTTTACAAAGATATTTCAAATATTCTTCTCTTTCAAAAAATGAATTTAGAAAGTACTAACATTTTGTTTTTTTAATGAATTTTGTGGGTGTAATTCACTAAAAACCCTCACGAGATAACACTCGTCCTCTAAGGGTAACGTAGAGGTTTAACGGCTGGTTGTATGTGCTAAGTGTAACCGTGATTCCTATGTAAGTGAGTTAGGATAGGTTAGTTTTTATTTTCTTTTACTTTTTATTTTTATTTTTGCTCGAGGACGATCAAAAGATAGGTGCGGGGGTGTGATTGTACACTAAAATTGCATTTTTATCATCACTTTGCAGTTTTATCATCATTTTTACATATATATTCTTGATCATTCCTTTATTAATTAATGCTATTAACCCTCATTTTGATTATGGTGTGTAGTTATTTAAATGAGAGGATAAAGATACAAGAAGGTTCATTTTATCCCTAAATCCTATCTAAAGTTGGGTTCTAAATTAAATTGAATTCAAAGGAGGAAAGGATTAATATTCATCTCCAATTCAAGTTCAAATTCAGAAGATAAAGTCCTAGAAGATGAAGGGGTTAAAGCCAATTATACAAGAAATAAGGAGGATAATTCAAATTAAATGGAGTTTAAAATCAATTCAGACTCGGATTTAGACTGTACACGTTTTAATATTCAGATATTAATTTTTGCTACAGATATTCAAATCTGATGATTCAAGATACTTCAGAAAGAAGACTTGAAGGACTATAATTCTTTTATTTATCACTCTATTAAATCCATCCATCGGATGAATCATGTTTAGCAAATAACACGCCGACTTGTTACAGGACTGAATTCCCTATTGAATTAGGAAACCTTCTAATATTTATGCTATTGTGGTTAGATTTGAGGCCTATTTAAAAAGCTAAAATCTCTTATATCAATCACCTCATCCAGAGAGAAGATGAATAAGGTTAAGGTTAAGGATTTAGGGTTTTTTTAGATTAGTTTAGCCTCTTTTGAGTTCTCTTCTTTATAATTGTTGTTGGCTTTAGCTTGGCTATTGTAAGGAGGAAGGAGAAGGAGCTTGTACCCAAGGATTGCATCAATAAAGGTTATCTTTTCTTTTTTATGTTCTTATTTTTGTTCTTTTAGTTTCAAGTTTACCTTTTTATTTCTTTGTTTTTGCTTTGGTTTTTGGTGTTGTCTTTAATCTTTCTTCCTTCATTTTCTTTTCTTTAAAGATCTTAAAAATAGAAAGATGGATAAAATAACAAGGATGCTCGGCTAGAATAATTTTAGGGTAGCTAATCACTAGATCGACTAGGGTTAGATCTAGGGTTAGTTGATTAGTCTAATGAATTTACAATCTAGGGTTAGATTAATCCTTTGAAGTTTAGTAATGATAGTCCAACATAATGATTTAGATAATTAGGGTTTGGCTTTGGATTAGAGTAGGGTTTGGCTTTAGATTAAGTTTAGGGGTAGGGTTTGGCATATTTTAATGATTAGGGATTGACTTTGGCTTAGGGTAAAATTAGGGTTTGGATTGGTATAGTGTAGACAAGTTAAGTTGGACATCTTACTCTTCTTACTAAAGTTAACAACTCAGATGAATGTTTCATTAGTTTAAAAGGATACAACCCTTAGATCGAGATTAGTCGTGAAGGTAGATTAGCGACCTAGACTCTCCCTCTTGATTAGATCTACTTTCTTATTTCAAACTACAACCAACCTTTCTTCTAAGTCTTGACTACAGATATATCTTGCTGTCAACGCTTCCATCGCCTCTCTCCCAGTGGAACACGACCTGCTTTGGCCCTTACTGCAGCGGATAGAATTGAACAACGAGAAGAATCTAACCTTCTAATTCTTTGATTATTTATTTTTAATTTTGTACATATTTATTCTCCCGATTAATTTTCTATCAAAATTTTGGCGTCATTGTCCGGAGGGAACGACACGGTAATATATAACCCTAATTTGTTGTTTCTGTTCTGCAGGGGTATCAAAAGGGAGTTTCGAACCTTAACTAAAATTTGACTAGACATTGGCCCTAGGTTGACTTCGGACTCATTTTGGAGGTTGACCGAAGGAGGAGGTTGTTCAAAACTAACTCTTGCCAAATCGGTGTCTTGGAAGGGGAATAAGCGTTGAAAGCCTGAAGGTTGGTGGTTATTTAATTAAGGAACATTTTTGATGGATAACCTCTAACCAACCTTGCCACCTACCTAGCCGATTAACTTGTGGTTAGGGTCGACAATAGACCTCCCAAGGATAACCTAAAGTTAGGAGTCGTCTAGGTCTAAGGTTTACTCTAACTTAGGTTAGAAATTTTTTTATTTGTTTGTTTATTTGTTTGTTTTTAACATTTCTTATGTGATATGGCTTATTACAACAATTTTTTTAATTTTAATGGTACTCCATATTACACCCCGATCTCTTTTGAATCAGATATTACCAACCCGACATATTATAATTTTAACCAACCAAGCATGCCAGTTGGTCTTATCCGAATCAACATATGCCCCAACCTCAATTTCATGAAACAAATTGGAATAATCATCTCTACACATCACCGAGTCAATGGGAATATAACACCCCTGAGCCAATAGAGGAACCTCCTTACTTGGAAAAGAGTATAGAAACTAAGATTCAGTCCCCAAATGAACCGTTCGATAGGTTAGAAGAAAAAAATGGATTGTATACAAGGTTTAATGAATGAGCAAATTTCTAGACTTTCAAACATCCTTGAACTAACTAACCAAATTGATAGTAACTAAGAATCATGGTGTCTTAAAGACCTTGATCAAGATTCAATTTCATCGCACCAACGTGAACTTGCTCAATCCCAACCCTTGGACAAATTGGCAAGTTTTAATTTTAATGAGATTGAACTAGATTGTGAATGCGAACCCGATTTTCAACTTTGTGATCTAATTTCAAACTTTGAATCTATGTTGACTCCGGTGTCTTTACCCAATTTGGACCCAATTCTCGAGCCACCATTAATTTCAGTACCTATATATTATGAAATTGGATCATCTATTTTGGGCAGTCACATTCATTTGATGGATCATGAATGAACTTAAGTTATTTGATTTGGATCCCACTTTTGAACCAAACCCGACTCTCGAACCTAAATTTGATTTTTCCCGAGCTGGTATTGGTTCCCAATCCTATCATTCTTAAGCTCAAATCAATCACTTCATCAAGTCAAATTCTATTATTGGATCAAGGTGTAAACAATGATAACCCTGAGATGGTATTCCAAGATTGGTCATACAACCAAGATAGTTTCAATGTTAGTATTGTGCATGATCCTATACATTTCGGGGATAATAACAATATACATCAGAAAGAGGTCATAAAAGGTAGATTCTTTGATGATCCACAAGATTTAAATTGGGTAGCAATGCTTAGCCCAATCAGACCACCACCGGAACCACCACCTTCAGGTAATATTTTTCTTACCTTTCTTTTTTTTCATGCATACATACATTCATTCATACATTGAGGACAATGCATGAGATAAGTGTGGGGGAGGGCTTACTAACATACTAACATAGGTAGATACTAACTAACAAATTTTTTTTAAAAAAAACTTTTTGAAAAAGAAAACAATATTTAATTTATTTCTATAAGTAATTAAGTTTAATTTTAATGAATAGGAAAATTATAATTAGGATTTCTTAACACTTAGTCAAATAAAAGTATTTGTTTTATTTTTAGGTTTAGGAGGAAAATTGAAAAAGTAATTTAGTCTTGATAATTTTACCTTGATGAAGTATGCATGCTTTATACACTTACACATTTGGGATTCAAAATAAAAACTCTTGTGTCTTAGACAAAAATATATAAAATAAACAAATCTAATTATTGGTTAACTAGGTACTTCGGCCTAAGAAACCTTGGTATTTACGTGAAAGGTAATTAGATAAGTTTAAAAAAAATTAAAAATATATCATATATGTATTAACGCATCTAATAATCAATTAGTTAGGTATTAGGATCTTAAGAAGCCTTTATACTTACACGAAAGAAAATTAGATGAGTTATACATATTTAAAAAAAATTTGCTTAAAGGGCAACGAAGTGGTAATACTTCAAACTTCTTAAAAAAAAAAAGAAAAGTAATAAATGTATAAGGCATAAGAGTTGAAGTTGAAGAACTTCAAGTAAAAAAATTCGCGTTCACAAAGATGCATATGGCTTAGGGTAAGATAATAGACTCGATGAGAAATTCAGTTTGAACTCTAACCTAAATTGATAAATAATTACTTGAATAAAGACTAAGTATAAGAATGATCTATTTGGTAATCCTAAAAACTTATAAATTGCTTAATTTTTACAAAGATATTTTAAATATTCTTCTCTTTCAAAAAATGGATTTAGAAAATACCAACATTTTGTTTTTTTTATGAATTTTGTGGGTGTAATTCACTGAAAACCCTCACGAGATAACACTCATCCTCTAGGGGTAATCTAGAGGTTTAACAGCTTGTTGTACATGCTATGTGCAACTATGATGCCTACGAAAGTGAGTTATGATAGGTTAGTTTTTATTTTTGCTCCAGGACGATCAAAAGATATGTGTGGGGGTGTGATTGTACTCTAAAATTGCATTTTTATCATCACTTTTACATATATATCCTTGATCATTCCTTTATTAATTAATGATATTAACCCTCTTTTTGATTATGGTGTGTAGTTATTTAAATGATAGGATAAAGATACAAGGAGCTTCATTTTATCCCTAATCCTATCTAAAGTTGGATTCTAAATTAAATTGAATTCAAAGGAGGAAATGATTAATATTCATCGCCTATTCAAGTTCAAATTCAAAAGATAAAATCCTAGAAGATGAAGGGGATAAAGCTAATTCTACAAGGAATAAAGAGGATAATACAAATTAAATGGAGTTCAAAATAAATTTAGACTCGGATTCAAACTATACACTTTTTATTATTCAGATCATAACCTTTGCTACAGATATTCAAATCTGATGATTTAAGATGCTACAGAAAGAAGACTTGACGGACTACAATTCTTCTGTTTATCACTCTGTCAAATCTAGCCGTCATATAAATCATATTTAGCAAACACCATGCCGACTTACTGCAGGACTGAATTCCTTATTGAATAGGAAACCTTCTAATTTGTATCCTGTTGTGATTAGATTTGAGGCCTATTTAACTAGCTGAAATCTCTCATTATCAATCACCTCATCTAGAGAGAAGAAGAATAAGGCTAGGGTTAAGAATTTAAGGTTTTTTTGTTAGATTAGTTTAGCCTCTTTTGAGTTTTCTTTGTAATTGCTGTTGGCTTTGGCTTGGCTATCGTAAGGAGGAAGGAGTAGGAGTTGTACCCAAGGATTGCATCAATAAAGGTTATCTTTTCCTTTTTATGTTCTTATTTTTGTTGTTTTAATTTCAAGTCTACCTTTTTATTTCTTTGTTCTTACTTTGGTTTTGGTGTTGCCTTTAATCTTTCTTCCTTCTTTTTCTTTTCTTTAAAGATCTTAAAAATAAAAAGATGGATAAAACAAAAAGGATGCTAGGCTAGAATAATTCTAGGGTAGCTAATCACTAGATCGACTAGGGTTAGATCTAGGGTGAGTTGATTAGTCTAATGAATTTACAATCTAGGGTTAGATTAATCCTTTGAAGTTTAGTGATGATAGTCCGACTTAATGATTTAGATAATTAGGGCTTGGCTTTGAATTAGAGTTGGGTTTGGCTTTAGATTAAGTTTAGGGGTAGGGTTTGGCATAGTTTAATGATTAGGGATTGGCTTTGGCTTAGTGTAAAATTACGATTTGGCTTGACATAGTGTAGACAAGTTAAGTTGGATATCTTACTCTTCTTACTTAGAGTTAACAACTTAGATGAATGTTTCATTAGTTTAAAAGGATACAACCCCTAGATCAAGACTAGTCGTGAAGGTAGATTAGCGACCTAGACTCTCCCTCTTGATTAGATCTACTTTCTTATTTCAAACTATAACCAACCTTTCTTCTAAGTCTTGACTACAGATATACCATGCTATCAACGCTTCCATCGCCTCCCTCCTAGTGGAACACGACCCGCTTTGGCCCTTACTGCAGCGGATAGAATTGAACAACGAGAAGCATCTAACCTTCTAATTCTTTGATTATTTGTTTTTATTTTTGTACATATTTATTCTCTCGTTCAAGTTTCAATCAGTAAGGCAGGTTTGAAGCTATAGGTTTAATTTGGAATATCATCAAAACTAGAAAGAAAAAGAGTAAGAGAAGAAGAAGAACATAAAGTGCATATTCGATTTGAAATAGAGTAACAATGGAAGAAAGGATGAAACTTACAGCAGTGTCACTTCTCGATGCAACCTTCTTCTCTTTCAAACATGAATCTTCTCTCTGATCTCAGTTACATAAATGAAATAAAAAATTACATTAAAAAAATAAAAATTCTAAGTTACAAACTAAAGAATAGCCTAGCATATGCTCTTTGTTCAATCGTTCTCTCTGGCCTCAGAATTTGCAGGTATTTATAGAAAAACACAACGAAAGAGAGTGTCTGAAGATAGGGAGAGCAAACGCTCCCTATATCTTAACTGAAATATGGCAGATCCGTGGCAAATTTTTGTCCACATGGCCAGATTTAGGGGAAGGCTGCTTTGGATTTTCTGTTTGTATGTATTATCCTCTTGGTTTCTCCTTTTGAGCTCTGGATTTGATGATATCCTCCTTAATCTTTGAGCTAACCAAATGGATTCATAAAAATTTGAATTTAATTAGTTTTCATTTGGTGTTATCTCTCTGATTTTCTCTGATCTTCAGCTGGACACTGGCCCTAATCCTTGATTTTGATTTAATTTGCATTTTAGTGGGCTTTTGGGCTCGTTTTCTCTCCTCCTTCATTTAGTAAAGGCCCTACAAATAATTAGAAAAAAAGATAATTACATAGCAGAGTTTATTAAACAAATAATATGAGAATTTGGTGATAAATGTGCTATATTAGCGACCAATCAACAAACGCTTTAGCTGCGCTCGCGGCTACATTGGCCTTGCCAGCTTATACCACTTATTGTTTTACAGTGGCCACTTGTCTTCTCTTTTGTCTGAAGTACAGCTTAGAGGTTAACAAAGTTCATACAACCTCGACAAACTTCAAACCGAGGGACTGACGATTCTTGATTATCGACTATGCCTTACATGGTATATTGCCTGATGATCCCAAGAAAGCGGCTTCTATTTGACAAAGATCTCCTCATTTCTACTATGATATAGTGGTGAAGATGCTGTACCGCCACTCATACAATGGTATACTTCTTCACTACTCATCAAGTTTAGAGGCACAAGAAGCACTTAAAGAGGCTCATGATGGCATATGTGGCGCTCATAAACTAGGTCCGAAGCTCAAGAACTGATTACACTGACTCGGCTATTATTGGCCAACCATGATCGTCGATACAGTTGAATATGCAAGAAGGTGTAAGGCCTGTTAAAACCATACAGATTTCATACGCCAACCCCCGGAGCTACTCCACACAGCAGTCGCTTCATGGCCATTCAAAGCATGGAGAATTGATGTTGTAGGACCTGTCAGTCTTCTATTGGCAAAAGGACATAGCTTTATTCTCGCGATAACCGATTACTTCTCAAAGTGGGCAAAAACTGCACCGCTCGTTGAAGTTAAAATAACCAATGTGGTCAACTTCATCAAACACTATATCATCCACCGATTTGGTGTCCCAAGACGGATCATTCACGATAATAGTCCCCAATTTGCTAACCAATCGTTCTATCAGTTCTGCGATAAGTATCAAATTCAGAACGTGGCTTTAACTGTTTACAACCCAGCTGCCAACGGGTTAGGAGAGGCAATAAATAAGATAATCATCATGCTCCTCAAAAAGTTCATCTCTTCAAGTAAATGAGATTAGAACGAGAAGCTCAGTGTGTGCCTTTTGGCCTACCGAATGATGGTCCAAACTCCTATAGTCAATACTCCTTTCTCTCTAGTTTATGGATATGAAGCAGTCATACTTTTAGAGATACAAATGTCATCACTTCATGTTGCTTTGGCAACTGTACGCGTCGAAAAGATCGCAATTGCAAAATTCTTTTACTTGAATAGAAGATTACAACGGATACAATCCGATTACAAAAGAGAGGGAATCTCTTGATTGATTCTCCCCTTTATTTAGTGCTGGGTTCTTCACGTGGCGGTGGAGAGTGAGTCTTGTTCTCCGTTGACCGGCCGAACATCAAGTTTCTCTTATGGATCCTCTCTTTGGATCTACTGGTGGAGTAGCACAGCTCCTATCAGTAATGGAATCTCAAAGAGATTTAAAAAACTTGACCTTAGCAAGTTAACAAAAAGAGTTGAACTCTTCTCAAGCTGCAAGAGCTTCGGGGCCGAACTCTGGTGAGGTAGCTATCCTCCTCTGCCCATGGCTTCTTGGATTCCTCCATCAGGACTCTCCTCTGAGCCTCTTTTAGTAGAGGTCCCTTCCCCGGGGGTCCCTTTTTTTTTAGAGTTGTATTCCTCCAGCACTCCTTCCGAGCTCCCCCCCTCTTTTTTTCTCTAGCTATTCATAGCTATTTATAGAGGGATTGGGGTGTAACCAACCCCTTAAATCTCTCCATATAGGGAGGGAAGTAACCAACTCCTTAAATCTCTCTATAATGGGAAGTTATTCCCCATTATGTGGAGAGAAAATGGGTATAACTGACCAAGTTTGTGGCTATCAGTTATACCAGAAATGCGGGTCTCACGCTGGACGCGGACTTCGCTCTGATGTTGAGACGCGGAGCTCACAAGCTCGCATCTGTGTTGGAACGCGAAGCTACTCAGGCTTGCGTTTGAGTTGAAACGCGACCTCCACGTCTGACGACCTCAGCGTCTGACAAAGGATACGAGGTCCACGTCTGGCGACCTCCGTGTCAGAGGTTGGAATGCGACCTCCGCGTCTGACAGAGGACGCGAGGTTTGCGTCTAGCATTAGAACACAAGGTCTGCGTCTGGTGACCTCCGCGTCAGAGGGTGGAAGCTATTTCCGCATCTGGGAGGTTCGCGTCTGAGGACCTCCGCGTCAGAGGGTTGAAGCTATCTCCGCATCTGGGAGGTTCGCGTCTGAGGCTTTGTCCGTAGTAATTTTTATGATAGCCTACAGAACCCCCTCCAAAGTTTTCGAAACTCCGTGGTTGACTGAGACGGATTTCGAAATACTTTGGACTTCAGTTGAATCGGGACTTCCTGTAATCAGACTGGCATTCTTCTTAGAGGCAGTCTCGAGCTTGATCTTGTCTGGATTCTGGTCTCCGTGAGTGTACTATTGAACTGCTTGAAGCCTCCAAGAAAGATCGTTTGTAATTTGATTGTCGGTGTACTGTTGAACCGGTGGAGTTGTCAATTGCCTCTGCCAGTGTACTGTTGAACTGATTGCAGTAGCAGAGACATACTCTTTGTATTGGGGGGGAAAGAGGACGCAGCTCTCACAGACGCAGTTCTGGCACACTGATCAAGTGGAGACGCTAGCTTCACCAAAGTTGAGATGCGACTCTCAATTATTGTAGAGACGTGGCGCTCAATTTCTGTAGAGACACAACCTTTACTTGCTGTTGAGACGCAACTCTTAAGTTCATTGAGACGCGGCTCTGTACTTGAGACGCAAAGTTCACGCTAAAATTTCTTTGAAAGAGTTTTAATTGCCAGAGGTGTGATATTAACTTAGCAAATTAAATAGCTCTACTGGGGGAATTTGAGAAGGTTACTGTCAGAGGTATGATGTTAACTTGACAGTGAAATCTGGACTTGTATTTTGAACAAGTTTTGTGGACTTGCTATTCTATTGATGAGAATAACAAGTGGAGTTTGATCCGCTGGGGATTATGCCAAAGTCTATTGTCAGAGGTTTAGTGTTAACATGACTAGTACTCTACTGGAAATGAAATTTTACTGTTAGAGGTGTGATATTAACATAACAACAATTGATTTTGTGATTTACGCAATTTAAGTGGACCTATCATTCTATTAAAGAAAATGACAAGCGAGATTTGATTTGTTGAGGATCCATGAAGATTTTGACCGTCAGAGGTGTAATGTTAACGTAACGGGTTTGGGTTTACAATTTGAGCAAACTAAATTGTCAGAGGTGTGATATTAACTTGACAAAGATGTGTGCTAGAGATGTGATATTAATTTAGCACCACGAAAGTCTCATTTTCACTGAGAAAATTGAGAGAAGATCATTGTCATAGGTATAATATTAACTTAACAATGAAATGCATGCTAGAGGTGTGATGTTTAACTTAGCATTGAAAGATCTCATTTTCACTAAGAAAATCGAGGAGATCACTGTCATAGGTGTAATGTTAACTTAACAGCGATTGATTTTGCGATATGAGCAACTTTGGTCAGAAGTGTAGTATTAACTTGACCAAGAGATTCTGCGATTTATGCAGTTTGGTGGACTCGCCGTTCTATTGAAGAGGACTGACAAGTTGAAATTTTGGTCAGAGGTGTAATGTTAACTTGACCGGGATTTGTCTTGCGATTTGAGCAAGTTTGGTCAGAGGTGTGATGTTAACTTGACCAGGATATGTCTACTGTTAGAGGTGTGATTTTGAACATAACAGTATTTTGAGTGGACATGTCATTCTATTGAAGAGAATTGACAAGTTGAAATTTTGGTCAGAGGTGTGATGTTAACTTGACCGAGATTTGTCTACTGTTAGAGGTGTGATTTTGAACATAACAGTATTTTGAGTGGACTTGTCATTCTATTGAAGAGAATTGACAAGTTAAAATTTTACCCCCAGGGAAACATCAAAGCCTTACTGTCAGAGGTGTGATATTAACATGACAGGTTTGATTTGTAATTTATTCCACTGAGAAAATTGAGGGAAATCACTGTTAGAGGTTTAATGTTAACTTAACAGTGAATATGCCAGAGGTATAATGTTAACTTGGCATGTTTGATCTGTGATTATTTCACTGGGAAAATAGTCACAGGTTTTTTTTGTGGTCCTACCATTCCATGGATGGGAATTGGTAAGGGATTTTGGAGGGAATTTTAGGGAATGAGTTGTCAGAGATAACTGTTAACATGACAAATATTGATTTCCTTAGAAAATAAAGATTTACTGTTAGAGGTGTAATGTTTAACATAACAGTAATGGGATTTTGCAATTTAAGCAAATTAAGTGGACCTGTCATTCTATTGAAGAGAATGACAAGTAAGACTAGACCCGTCGGGGATCTAAATATTTCTTTACCGTCAGAGGTGTGATATTAACTTAACGGGTCAGATTGAATCTTGTCAGAGGTGTGATATTAACTTGATAAGGATGTGAGCTAGAGGTGTACTGTTAACTTAGCTCCATAAGAACTTCAGTTTCATTGGGGAGACTGAAGATATCACTGTCATAGGTGGTGTTAAACTTAACAGTGGAGGTAATGCTAGAGGTGTGATATTAACTTAGCATTGGTCATCTCGACTCCGATACGAAAGTTCGAGGGAAAGTCATTGTCATAGGTGTAATGTTGAACTTAACAATGAATTGGATGCTAGAGGTGTGATATTAAACTTAGCATCGCTCGTCTCAGCTTCGATATGGAAGCCTGAGGAAAAGTAACTGTCAGAGGTTTAATATTGAACTTGGCAGCAACTCAATCACTGTTAGAGGTGTAATGTTAACATAACAGTAGTTTGTCAGAGGTGTAATGTTAACATGACAGTAGTTGGTTTGCGATAAGAGCAATTTTGAGGACTTGTCATTCTATTGATGAGAATTGACAAGTGGAGTTTGGAATGTCGGAGGTGTAGTATTAACTTGACAATCATTGATTTGTGACTCCACGTAGAGGAGCGACAAGCGAGGCTTGTACTCGCTGGGGAGTATTGAAACTTTCCACTGTCAGAGGTTTGATATTAAACTTAACAATGATTGTATTTGTGGACCTACCACTCTATGGAAGAGAATTGGTAGGGGATTTTGGTGGAAAATAAAATGAACTGTCAGAGGTTTAATATTAACGTGACAGAATCCACTGGGGATTGAAAAATCTGGTTTGTCAGAGGTTTATTGTTAACATGACAAATCCCAGTTCATTTCATTGGAGGAATGAACATAGTATTTTTGTGGCCCTACCATTCTGTGGGTGAGAATTGGTAGGAGATTTTGGAGGAGAGGATGAAACCAAGTCCCTCAAGGTTTTTAGCAAACCTTCTACTCAGGCTCGTGTTTCCACGTCAGAGAAAGGACATGAGGTCCATGTCTGGCGACTTCCGTGTTTGATTGAGAAAGGACACGAGGTCTGCGTCTATCGACCTCTGCGTCTGACATTAGAACGCGAGCTCTGCGTCTGGCGACCTCCGCGTTTGGCTGAGAAAGGACGCGAGGTCCACGTCTGGAACGCGAGGTCTGCGTCTGGCGACCTCCGCGTTTGACTGAGAAAGGACGCAAGGTCTGCGTCTGGCGACCTCCGCGTTTGACTGAGAAAGGACGCAAGGTCTGCGTCAGGCAACCTCCGCGTCTGACATTGGAACGCGAGGTCTGCGTCTCTTGGAGGAGTTTGAGTTTGAAGCGTTACAAGCTAAAAACTGACGGCTCAGTCATCTGAAAGTTGCAGTGACGATCAAAGAGCATCGCCGAGATGAACTGCTCGCAATGGCACTCGAACCCATGGGATGAGAGCTTCTTAGTTCATATTTGAACTTGGCCGCTTTGAGGCTGAACGCGAACCTCGCGTTTCTGAAGTGAAACGTGATGATCTCCTTCTGGCGCAGCCTCCTGCTAAACGCGTGACTTGCGCTTTTGAATAGAAACGCGAAGGTCATCTTTTAACACTGTCAGCGACTCTCGCACGCTAAGGTCATGTCCTGGCGCGGCCTTGGGCTGAACGTGGGTCGCGCGTTCTCGCGTTTTGGCACAGCTTGAGGCTGGACGCGAACTTCACATTTTGGCGCCGAAACGCGCAGCTCCTGAACGGAAGCATAGTGTTTTGTTGCAGAAATGCGGGGCTGAAAGCGAACTTCGCGTTTGGTGCCGAAACGCGGGGGTGAAAGCGAGCTCTGTTTGCTGATGGAGAACTTGACGTCTTTGTCGACGATCAGCAATCTGTTTGGCTCGCAGGAGTTGATGCGAACCCCCTGCAAATTGAATTTGCTGAGCCTTGGGAGGAGTTTTGCGGCGAGATTTGCCTTCATCATCATTGGCCTCGCGGGTCTCGTAGGAGACATTGATGCAGGCCACATATGCTGTTGCAGCCACTCTTGTCTGCTGATGATGAGTGCAATGCCTTCGCCGTCTCTCGGCATTCCGATTGAGTCGCCGAGGTTGTTGATAACCCCCGGCATCCGGAACTGGATGTGCCTTGATAAAAAGATGGAGGAGAGATTGGTCTCTATTGCCATCTTAATCGTGGGTCATGGTGCGGGTCTCTGAAGAGACGTTGGGGCTGACCACGTTGTCTCCACGGGAGACTCCCGAAGCTTTGGGGAAGTTCAACTTCTCTTGGTCGAATTTGATCATAAGAGATTCGACTGTGGATCCAATCATCCGACGTCGGCTTGCGCCACTACTTTCTCGTTGGTTGAGAATGACAAAATGTCCCCAGCGGAGTCGCCATCTTTTGTACGCGTCGAAAAGATCGCAATTGCAAAATTCTTTTACTTGAATAGAAGATTACAACGGATACAATCCGATTACAAAAGAGAGGGAATCTCTTGATTGATTCTCCCCTTTGTTTAGTGCTGGGTTCTTCACGTGGCGGTGGAGAGTGAGTCTTGTTCTCCGTTGACCGGCCGAACATCAAGTTTCTCTTATGGATCCTCTCTTTAGATCTACTGGTGGAGTAGCACAGCTCCTATCAGTAATGGAATCTCAAAGAGATTTAAAGAACTTGACCTTAGCAAGTTAACAAAAAGAGTTGAACTCTTCTCAGGCTGCAAGAGCTTCGGGGCCGAACTCTGGTGAGGTAGCTATCCTCCTCTGCCCATGTCTTCTTGGATTCCTCCATCAGGACTCTCCTCTGAGCCTCTTTTAGTAGAGGTCCCCTCCCCCGGGGGTCCTTTTTTTTTAGAGTTGTATTCCTCCAGCACTCCTTCCGAGCTCCCCCCTCTTTTTTTCTCTAGCTATTCATAGCTATTTATAGAGGGATTGGGGTGTAACCAACCCCTTAAATCTCTCCATAATGGGAGGGGTGTAACCAACTCCTTAAATCTTTCCATAATGGGAAGTTATTCCCCATTATGTGGAGAGAAAATGGGGTATAACTGACCAAGTTTGTGGCTATCAGTTATAGCAGAAATGCGGGTCTCGCGCTGGACGCGAACTTCGCTCTGATGTTGAGACGCGGAGCTCACAAGCTCGCGTCTGTGTTGGAACGCGAAGCTGCTCAGGCTTGCGTTTGAGTTGAAACGCGACCTCCACGTCTGACGACCTCCGCGTCTAGCAAAGGATACGAGGTCCACGTCTGGCGACCTCCGTGTCAGAGGTTGGAATGCGACCTCCGCGTCTGACAGAGGACGCGAGGTCTGCGTTTGGCATTAGAACACGAGGTCTGCGTCTGGCGACCTCCGCGTCAGAGGGTGGAAGCTATTTCCGCATCTGGGAGGTTCGCGTCTGAGAACCTCCGCGTCAGAGGGTGGAAGCTATCTCCGCATCTGGGAGGTTCGCGTCTGAGGCTTTGTCCGTAGTAATTTTTTTGATAGCCTACAGCAACCAAGATAACAAAGGAAGATAATGATCGATTATATCTCCAAGAGCTTGAAGCGCTGGACGAGAAGCGACTACAAGATCTTGAAGGCCTTCAACAAAAAGTTCAAGGAAAGGGTCTTCAAGAAAGGAAATTGGGTCTTAGCTATCAAGTGACCTATGGTCATGACACACATGACCAAAGGCAAATTCTAACTCAAGTGGGAAGTGATAGGTAGTAAAAAGTGCCTATTTATTATCACATTTACCATCATTTTTTCCTATTTATTCTTTTATTAGGCACTACTACTAATGTTTTATTGTTTAATGTGTGCAGACCTTGAGTAATTAAAAAAATAAATAAATGAAGCCCAATTAAAGGCCAAAAGCCCAAAAAGTCCACAAGCCCACATGCAACATTAATTGTAGTAATTTAGAAGTTTTTACCTTATCTAACCTAATCTAAACTTGAATTTTAAAATCTAAGGGAGGAAGAGGAAGGATAAAATAGAACTCCTAATTGCTAAAGAGAATGATAAAGTGAGACTCTTGTTATTCAAATCTAGAGGAGGAGAAAGATATAACAAGATGAATCATCATTCTAATTAAGGATAGAGATAGACTTCTACTCAACCCTAGTTGCTTGCAAGACAAGGCTAAAGATAAAAGGAGAAAAGTTTAAAGATAAAAATCCTTTTACAAATTCAGATTTATGATAACTTGCTTCCCAAGTTATCTCGAGTTCTCAAGATAGAAGGTTTAAATACAGAATCTAAAAGGAGAATCCCAGATGAACGGACCAGAGGAGGCCACGCAAGAAAGCGCCTGGCCATTTCCCACGCTTTGGCCACGAAAACGCGGCCATAGCCGCATTTCCGCGGCCTTTTGGATGAGTTTGGTTACGAGGTTTCGTGGGAGAGTTGTACTGGGACTCTACTTCCTATATCTCTTATAAATACCCCTGCAGAGCAACTGAGTTAGGGCATCCAGCAACTGAAGTTAGGGTTTTTCTTTAGATCTTTTTCTATTTCTGAAATTTCTTGTAATTTTGTTTTTATTTGAAAAAGATTATTTTGAAGAACGAGGAGCTTTGTAAATTTGTCAGTGACACCCAATAAAGGTTACTCTTTTCTTCTTTGCAATTTAATTCCGCTTTCCCGCTTAGATTAATTGTTTTATTTCCTTCTTTTATTTTCTTACAATTCTTTTGATTCCACATAAAAACTTGAAAATAACATAAAAAAAAAGAGATGAATAACTAAATTAAAATCATAGTTTTCTAATCTCTCGATCAACCCTAGTTTAGTTCAAAAAAGTGAATTTATTCATAGCTACTATTAGAAACCCTAGAATTAAAAATATCTTCTTGAAGATGAATTGATTAGGTTTACTTTAATCTAGGTTACACTTTTTAATGGTTCTTCATAATTCATACTTAAAAACTTTGATAGCATAATTTTAAGTTAAACTTCTCTTATGCTATGCTTTGAAATTAGGATGAACAACTGTTTAATCATTATTAATGTACATTAGTTAGGGTTCCAATATTATTCATCTTGCTTGAATAGAAATTAATAACCTAGGGTGGATGTTTATTATTTCAATATGATATTCATTATTTGAGACTAATACTATGGGTTGTGGTAGATGATTAGTAAACTATATTTCTCAAAATCAATCAAATCTAATCAATCTCTCTTTTTCTTCTGTTCTAAGTGAAATACAGAGAAGATCGTTCCAAAACGCTTGCATCGCATCTTTCCCTGTAGATCGACCCGTCTAGCCTTTGCTACGCGGTTAAATTGAAACAAGACTAAGACTTGCTAACTCTTAAACTATTTTTAGTACAATTTCTCGTGTCATCAAAATTTTGGCGCAGTTGCCGGGGAGGGAACGACACGATATTCCCAAAGCTAATTCTTCTCTTTCTTTCTGTTTACAGGATCAGAGAACAGGAAATATAACTACAGTAAAGGACATATAGCAACTCTGTGCCTCTGCCTTAGAAGGCAGAGCAGCAGAGCCTACTACCTAGCCGCGCAAACGTGGCCATAGCCGTGTTTCCGCGGCAGTAGTAGTGAACTACTAACTGAAATTTTTGCAGGTTGCTGCAAATTTCAAGTTCTATTTACTGCTTTGATAATTGTTTTTCTGTGATCACCCTGCATACTGCTAACTAATTAACAATAATCTATTGGTTGATAAATAAAAAAATTTAGACTCATGCATCATAGGCATGTGTCTATTTATTTTTTTTAATTTTTGTTAAAGAGTGCTGGAGACAAGGTACGTTCGCATTGCATATAGACTAGGACGCACCCTTGGCTGATTTACTGCTTTTGAGTGACTACTTGTCTATTTCATTACACGTGCACTAAATCAATTTAAGGGCAAATCCCATAAACAAGATAAGGTGGGGATTTTATCACCCTTCCTTGGCCCACAAATCATCTCCGTCATACTCACAACCCTAACCCTAAAATAAAAATTGACTAAACGTTGGCCTTAGGTTAACGGAGACTCATTAGGAGATTGGCTGAAGGAGAAAGTTGTTTGAAATTAACTCTTTCCAAATCGGTGTCTAGGAAGGGGATTAAGGGCCGAAAGCTCGAAGGTTGGTGGTTACTTAATTAAGGAACGTCTTTGACGGATAACCTCCCACCAACCTTGCCACCTACCTGGCCGATTAACTTGTAGTTAAGGTCGGTAATATACCTCTTAAAGACAGTCTAAAGTTAAGAGTCGTCTAGGTCCAGGTTTACCCTAACTTAGGTTAGATATTTTTTTTATTTTTATTTGTTTGCTTATTTGTTTTTTTTTTTTGTGTGATATAGCTTATAACAATAATTCTTCCAATTTTAATGGTAATCCATATTATACCCCTACCTCTTTTTCAGATATTACCAACCCGGCGTATCATAACTTTAACCAATCTAGTATGCTGGAGTGGTCTTATAAAAATCAATATAACCCATGTCCCCAATCTTATGACTATAATTTTCAAAACAATCAATGGGGATTCATCTCCCCCAAGTCTAATTTTCAACCAACTTGTCCTCCTTATCCACCTTGTCCACAATATTTTGAAGATTCATACTCACAACCACCAGTTCAAAATAGATAACCATCAATCTTGGAAATGATGGAAATGAGTATGCTTGAGTCCAAGCAACAATCACAAAATAGAAAACCTTCAATCTTGAAAATGATTATACGTGAGTCTAAGCAACAATCACAGAATCTGACGGACTCACAATTTCACCACGATTTCACAATAACACTTCATCTTTTCAAGTCCAATCATAACAAAACGATGAACCAATCGACTATGAAAAGATACTTGAAGCCATGACTCAGGCTAAAATCGCTCATAATCATGACATAGATCTAATGGTCTAAACTCTCTATTCTCATCGTTTGACCATTTCTGACGTCGCTAACCATTCTGTTAGAGCCGAAGAATCATCTTATTTTGAAAATAAGATTCCATTTCAGTACAATCATTTGAACTTGCTCAAACTCCAAATTTTGAAAATGACATTGACAGTTTGGCAAGTTATTCATTTCCTGAAATAGAACTTGAGAATGAATATGATCCTGAATCTCAACTTAATGATTCAATTCTACTTCCTGATTCAATAATGACTCCGGTGTCTTCACTTGATTTCAATATTTTTTCCGAGTCAACATTGGATCCTGTGCCAATTCATCATGAAATTGAATCGCTAATCTTTTATGATCATCATATTGAACTTGACCAATTTTATACTTTGAAAATTCCATTGACAAATTGGCCAGTTCTCATTTTTATCAAATTGAACTCAATGAGAAATGTGACCTACATTCTCAAATTTGTGATCCAGTTCAAATTCCCAAATCAATATTGACTCCTATTTTGTTACCCGATTTGAGTAATATTTTAGAGTCAGTTTTGATTCCTACGCCTGTCATTCTTGAACTTGAATCACCAATATTAAGTCACATTCTATTGTGGGAAAATGAATGTGGACTTGAGTTTCAACTTCTTGATTTGGACCCACTTCCTGAGCCAAGCTCGATTCCTGAACCTTTACTTGACTTAAGTTACTTTCCTGAGTCGGTATTAGTTCCCGTACTTTCTAAATCCAAGTCAATCATTCTATCTTTTCACACTCCATTTTGGGACAAGGCGGTTGACAAAATTGACTCCGAAATTAATTATGGAATTTGGAAATTAGATGGGGTTAAATTTTTAATAAAAGTCGTTCATATATATATCATTTTAGTGGGTTATATAAGAGAGATTTCTGGTGGGTTCCTCCGAACTCCCAAAAATTCGAGTGGGCCACATTTCGTGGACCAATCAGACCAGCACCGGAACCACCACCTTAAGTCAATATTTGGCTTCCCTTTCTTCTTTTTCATGCATACATGCATTCATTCATACATTGAGGACAATACATGAGATAGGTATGGGGGGAGGATTTACTAACATACTAACATAGGTAGATACTATACAAATTTTAAAAAAAAAACTTGTTGAAAAAGAGAACAATATTTTGACTTATCTTTTGAAAGAAATCTAAGTTAATCTTAAAAATTAGGAAAATCATGATTAGGATTTCTAAAAACTTGGTCAAAATAAAATAAATTGTTGGATTTTTAGGTATAGGAGAAAAAATTGAATAATTAATTAGTCTTGATTTTTACCTTAATGAAATGTGCATACCTAATACACTTACACATCAAGGATTCTAAGACAAAGACTCTTGTGCCTTATAAAAAAAATTAAATAAAAAATATGTATATAGAATAAAAAAATTCACTGATTAAACTGGATACATGTGTCTCAAGAAGTATAAGTATTCACGCCTAAAGGTGATTTTATAATTAAAGTCCTTAGTTTTGTGGCCTAATTCACTCGAATCCTTAAGTCCGTGGGGTTTTTCTCACCCGGTGCCCTAAAACTGACCGGTTTGGGAGCCACCGACCTTAGGCTCGCTACATGGGTGGATTAGAAAGCCTAAGAAAATTAAGAAATATTATTTATATATGTACTAACACATCTAATAGTCAATTAGTTAGGTATGAGGGCCTCAAGAAGCCTTGATACTTATACAAAAGAAAATTAGATGAGTTATACATTTTAAAAAAATAGATATATATAAAAAAATATATAATAAAGAGGCATGTGAGTCCAAGTTAAAGAATCCCTAGTAAAGATTCATGTTCACAAGGATGCATATGACTTAGGGTAACGAAAGAGACTATACAAAAATTCAATTTAATCCTTACCTAAAATTGATGACAAATTGTTGTATAAAGACTAAGTTCAAGAATGAATAAAAATTATAATCTTAAAACTTATTAATTACTTAGTTTCTTCAAATATATTTCAAATATTTCTTTCCTTTTTCAAAATAAAATAAATAAATAAATAATAAAATTAATTAAATCACTAACTTTTTCCTTTTATGGATTTTGTGGGTGTAATCTGCTGAAAACCCTCACGAGACAACACTCGTCCTCTAGGGTAACCTAGAGGTTTAACGGCTTGTTGCACATGCTAAGTGCAATCGTGATTCCTATGAAAGTGAGTTAGGATAGGTTAGTTTTTTATTTTCTTTTTCTTTTTCTTTATTTTTACTCGAGGACGAGCAAAAAGATAAGTGTGGGGGTGTGATAGGTAGTAAAAAGTGCATATTTATTATCACATTTATCATCATATTTTCCTATTTATTCTTTTATTAGGCACTACTACTAATGTTTTATTGTTTAATGTGTGTAGGCCTTGAGTAATTAAAAAAATAAATAAATGAAGCCCAATTAAAGCCTAAAAAGTCCACAAGCCCACATGCAACATTAATTGTAGTAATTTAGAAGTTTCTACCTTATCTAACCTAATCTAAACTTGGATTTTAAAATCTAAGGGAGGAAGAGGAAGGATAAAATAGAACTCCTAATTGCTACAGAGAAGGATAAAGTGGGACTCTTGCTATTCAAATCTAGAGGAGGAGAAAGATATAACAAGATGAATCATCATTCTAATTAAGGATAGAGATGGACTTCTACTCAACCCTAGTTGCTTGCAAGACAAGGCTAAAGATAAAAGGAAAAAGTTTAAAGATAAAAATTCTTTTACAAATTCGGATTTATGATAACTTGCCTCCCAAGTTATCTTGAGTTCTCATGATAGAAGGTTTAAATACAGAATATAAAAGGAGAATCCCAGATGAACAGACCAGAGGAGGCCACGCAAGAAAGCGCATGGCCATTGCCACGCTTTGGTTACGAGGTTTCGTGGGAGAGTTGTACTGAGACTCTACTTCCTATATCTCCTATAAATACCCCTACAGAGCAACAGAGCCAGGGCATCCAGCGACTGAAGTTAGGGTTTTTCCTTAGATCTTTTTCTATTTTTGAAATTTATTGTATTTTTGTTTTTATTTGAAGAAGATTACTTTGAAGAATGAAGTGCTTTGTAAATTGGTCAGTGACACCCAATAAAGGTTACTCTTTTCTTCTTTGCAATTTAATTCCGCTTTCCTGCTTAGATTAATTGTTTTATTTCCTTCTTTTATTTTCTTGCAATTCTTTTGATTCCACATAAAAACTTGAAAATAACATAAAAAAGAGATGAATTAAAATCATAGTTTGCTAATCTCTCGTCAACCCTAGTTTAGTTTAAAAAAGTGAATTGATTGATAGCTACTATTAGAAACTCTAGAATTAAAAATATCTTCTTGAAGATGAATTGATTAGGTTTACTTTAATCTAGGTTACACTTTTTAATGGTTCTTCATAACTCATACTTAATAACTTTGATAGCATAATTTTAAGTTAAACTTCTCTTATGATATGCTTTGAAATTAGGATGAACAACTGTTTAATCATTATTAGTGTACACTAGTTAGGGTTCCAATATTATTCATCTTGCTTGAATAGCAATTAATAACCTAAGGTGGATGTTTATTATTTCAATATGATATTCATTATTTGAGACTAATACTATGGGTTGTGGTAGATGATTAGAAAACTATATTTCTCAAAATCAATCAAATCTAATCAATCTCTCTTTTTCTTCTGTTCTAAGTGAAATACAGAGAAGATCGTTCCGAAACGCTTGCATCACATCTTTCCCTGTGGATCGACCCGTCTAGCCTTTGCTACGCTGTTAAATTGAAACGAGATTAAGACTTGCTAACTCTTAAACTATTTTTAATACAATTTCTCGTGTCAGTCAGGAAGGACCTTTCATGATAGAGACAATCTACTCGAACAGATACCGCCTAACGCATCCAAATGGCAAATGCTCATGAAGCCGATTAATGGCCAGTTCTTAAAAAGTACTATACCTGATCATGTTAATACCATACCTCTAATTAAAGAAGTTCTATACATGACCATATTAATATTAAACCCCTGGTCATCAAGACAGACTTGTCAGACTATTTCTTCTTCCCCAAGAAATCCCCTTCAGCAGAGATGATTTCATCTCTCCTTCCTCTGGGACTCTGGTTGACATCATGCTATTGTAATACATGATGTTAATATTGAAGAGAAGACAAAGGCAAAATTCTGGTTTTAGCCTTGTTACTCTTCTCATTTGGAAGAAGCATGCTTAAACAACAATTATAGTCACTCTTCTTCCTAAATTTTCATATGTAATATCAGCATATCTCCAATCACCCCTTCGACTCTGTCATCCGGCGAGTCATGCTTTGGCCTAAAATGACTTTGACTGAGCCAAATGACACATACCTTTCTAGTGTTTCTACGTTCATGGCAGGATTCGGCGATCAGCTGCAACCTGAGTCATGGCTATGATGAACTAAAATGAAGCTCCACGAGAAATCTAAAACTTAATCAATAAATTCCCGACAAAGCTCATATTCCATGTCTTGATTTAATGGCCAGTTGTGAACCAGAATCTTGAATAGGTGACACTTCATCAAGAATTTGGACTTACTCGACAAATTCCCTACAAATTTTATTCTTAAGTCCTTAAGTCCCTAAGTCCCAACGAGATTTTAGAGGTCACCAGTGGAATGCAGAAAGATCCACCTCAAATGGCACAATCCTTAGCCTTCAGTGAATAAGACTAGTGAAAAATATTGGCTTTTAAGCCTAATATAGAACCCCTGATAACTCATCATGCTGAGGGAATAACATGGCTTGTCAAACTCAAATGGTAATTAGTAAAGGCAAGCCAAATCCATTGACAGCTGAGGGTTTGCTAAAAATCCTAAGGGACCTAATCCCATTCGAATCATTTAAAATCTGAAACCTGCGGTGGACAAGGCTAGAGGAAAATATTTGCTTCTAAGACAAATATAGAGTCCTCGATAACTCACCATGCTGAGAGGAATAGCATGGCTAGCCCAACTCAAATGGTAGTTGGTAAAGGCAAACAAAATCTGTTGATACCTAAGGATTTGCTAAAAATCCTAAGGGACTTGATCCCATTTTGATTCCTCCAGAATCCTCTACCAATTCCCTTCCATGTAATGGTGGGTTCTCAAAATGAACAAGTCATGTTAAAGCTTTCACCTCTGACTTTTCCATATGAAATGATGGCATCCTCCTCTGTTCGATTGGTCGAGGCTCGACTTCATAATCTTTTCATTCAGATAATCAAATAATCGACTGAACGAATTTATCTGATGACTTTTAGGAGTTTTATTCTCATATTCCCCCAACAGAATTATTGTGTTCCTCAAACAAGTTTTAGGAGCACTATCTCCTATACCCCAGCGAAATTCTCTAGCAATATTCTTATATTTGTAGGGAACATTCAATGCCACCAAAGTTCCTTATCAATTTCCTTCCATGAAATGGTATGACCACATAAAAATGTCAACATTTTTTCAATGAAATGAATTACAGATCAAGCATGTCATGTTAATATTAAACCTCTGACAGCAAAAATTCTGATGTATCCTTAGCGGATTCACTTGCCATTTTTCTTTATAGAACGGCAGGTCTACTCAAATTGTGCGAATCACAAAGTCAAATGCTTATCACGTTAACATTATACCTCTGATAGCTCTCTCTCAAAGCTTATAGGGAATGATCGTTTCTCTATCCATAGTGGAGTTCTCCAACATACAACTTCCTAAAATCCCCCTGGGAGTTGCAAAATGTCACATTAATGATTACTTCTGATAACTTCCTATAAATTCCCACAGAGTCCCAGAGAACGCTAAATTCTCTATCTTCAAAATCCTTACAGAATATCTATTCCCCAGAGAGGTATCAAGTTGTCACGTTAATGATTACCTCTGATAACTTTTAGGAAGGTTGACGCTTATCTTTCCCAGCTTGATTGTCACGTTAATGATTACCTCTGATAACTCTTTTTAAATTCCCAATGGAATCTCCTTGGAGTCGCTAATGTCACGTTAATGATTATCTCTGACAACTCTTTAAAGGATTCCCTACAGAATCTTAAGGAATGCTAACTTCCTTCCAAATACTCTTGGATTCTTTACGGGCCAGCAAGGTTTGCAATTGTCATGTTAATGATTACCTCTGATAATTTTCCTATCATATCCCCAAGGAATGACAAAAATAGTCCCAAGTGGACTCTTTTTCTGCCCCATAAGGGATAACTCTCCAATCCCTGTTATGTTAACACTTACTCTGAACAGCGGATCTAGGCTCAAGCTATTATATCTGTTAGAGATCACTGAACAGCCTGATCTAAGACTTAATTCTTCATTCTATCCCTAGAATAAGAATTCATTCTATTCGGTAACTCTAAATCGATCATGTCCAGTTTATCACCCCTGAATCGACAAGTGCCTGAATTCTATCCTCGGTCCAGTATGGACTTTTTCTTTTGTCATTATGTCCAGTCAATCACCTTTGAACGATAAAATTTTGAGCTTGGTGGCTTTTCATTCGGTTATGTCCAGTTCATCACCTTTAAACCAATAGATAGCCAAGTTTTATCTTCTAGTCCAGTAGGGACTAATTTTGCCCGTCATGTCCACCTACCAACTCTGAATGGTATGGCTCTGAATTCGATAATTCTGAATCGGTTATGTCCAGTTCATCACCTCTGAACCGATCAATGTCTGAATTTGATCCACTAGTCCTTTACAGACTTTTTTTCCTGTCAAGTTAGTCAATTACCTTTGAATAACAAAGTCTTTGAGTTTGGTGGTTTCTCAATCGGTTATTTCCTGTCAATCACCTCTGATAGATAGCCAAATCTCATTCTTCACTCTAATGTGGACTTTCTTTTATTGTTATGTCCAACTCATTACCTCTAACGATAAAATTCTGATAGATAGCCAAAATTCCTAATCAATTATGTCTAGTTTGTCACCCTGAACTGACGGATTCTAGATTTCATCCCGGTCTAGTAGTGACTATTTATTTTGCCGTTATGTCCAGTTCGTCTTCTCTGAATGTCAAAATTTTGAGCTTGGTGGCTTCTCAATCAGTTATGTCCCGTCAATCACATCTAAGCTGACATATTGCCAAATCTCAACCTTTAGTTTGATAGGGACTATCTTATCGTTGTTATGTCTAATTCATCACCTCTGAATAATGAATTCTTATCTTAGTGATCCCTAATCTGTTATGTCAACTCTGTCACCTCTGAACAAGATCGCTGAGTTCATCTTACTCTTTTCTCATCCCCAATGGATGTTTTTTCAGCTTACCAAACTCACAACCAATTTTTTGTAGTCTAATTATTAACTAATTCTATCATATTTTAAACCTCTGAATCGATTACTTATATTTTATTCGCTTTTTTGAGAGCCAAAGTTGTGGAGCTCTGTCTCCATTTTCAGTTCTTTTGAGAACTAACTTAATAAATTTTCTTTACAGAAAATTTACAAAGAACGAAAAAAGAAGAGAAAAACACCAGCAATTCATTGATCAAAACCAAATTTTATTGATTGAAGAAAAGTATAGAAAGAGAAGATACAAGTATAGACTGTTCAAAAATCACTAAGGACAAGTCATTTGAAAGCAGAGTCCAAATTTTAGACGTAAGGCTGATCATAACCACTGGCGCAGCACCAAGACGCGAGGGTCGAAACCCGCGTCTCCACTTCACCGCAATGACCAAGACGCATAGCTTGAAAGCCACGCCTCAACATCATTGCAGTACCAAGACGCGAGGGGCAAAACCCGCGTTCTACTTTCACCCATGACCAAGATGCAGAGCCCAAAGCCTGCGTCTCATATAGAACTTGATGCAGAACTTGAAGCTCACATTTCAACCAGATGTGAAGCTCAAGCGTTACCTTAATGGCTAAACATGAGGCTCAAAGCCCGCGTTTCAACTACAGAGGAACCCTGCATCTCTGTTATAACTGCCCTTATTACTAGGTCAATTACTGCCCACGTAATGAGAGAGTTAACTCTCATTATGGAGTGTTTTTAGGGGACAGTTTTACCCCCTGAAACCCCCATAATAGCTCAGCTCGCTATTGAGAAAAGGGGAGACAAATTTTGGTCGGTCAATTTAGAGAATCTTGATCAGAGTTCCTAACTGAGAAAGACAAAAAAGAGAGTTCAACTCTTCTAACAACTTGTTGCGTACAAGTTTGTTTTTGCCTTAAGTCTCTTAGAGATTTTATTAGACAGGAGCTGCGCTACTCCGTCTATAGTCCGAAGAGAAGATTCCCAAAAGCCTGTGAGGTTCACCCGGTCAATGGAAAATAAGACTCACTTTTCACCACCGCATCAAGAACCGAGCACTAAACAAAGGGAAGATTTGGGCTTGGATATCTTTCTCTCTTGTAATCAAAGTATTGATCCATTGTAATTTTTCATTTATTCAAGAAAATTTTATGAATCGTATTTTCAATTTCCCAAGCCAAACAAGAGATGGCGACTCCACTAGGGACTACTTTCTCTACTGATGAGCAAGTTGTGGCACAAGGTGACATCATCTACATAAGAAAAATGGCCGAATCACTTATCGTGGAGTTCAACTTATCGTGGAGTTCAACCAGGTAAAGTATGAAGAGTTCCTCTCTTCTGGCTCTAATAGCCCCAGGGCGCGGTAGTACCGCAAGGTCTCCTCAGGGACCTATTCTCGGATCCCTTCAGAGATTCCTTCAGATGCGACTAGCGCAAAGAGTGCCGTGGCTAACCGCATCACACGTAAGGCTCGTGTCAATGTCTCCCACGAGACCCGTGAGGTTAGCGTTGTTAATGTTCAGCCAGCTCACGCCCGTCCTCTTCCTCCGCTTCAGGTTACCGGGGGTTCTCAACAATCCGTACAGCGTAACCGAAATGCTAAACATTGATAGAGATGACGTGCGCGTCAACTACAGACGTAGGAAGCTGGAACAATGTCCAACAATCTGTTCAACGAAAGCAGAACATGAAGCTCAACCCCGTGTCTTTTCTGAACCACGTCAGACGCACGAAGTCTGCGTTTGGAGACCTAAATGCGAAGCTCACTAGGCTTGCGTTTCTGAAGCTCCACTTCCCAAACGTGACATTTAGCAGCGTGAGGTCTATACCTCTCCTCAGAGACACTAGATCCGTGTCTCTATAGCTACACACGGGACCCAGAAGGCCTGCGTTTCTCAAGTGTCGCTAGCTAAATGCGACAATCACAATGCAAGGTCCGCGTCTCTTCTTAGCCTGCGTTCTAGAGCTAAAATACGAGAGCCGCATCTGTTTTACAAGACGTGAGCTTCGCGTCTCAAAACCCTGCGTCTCAGCTTCACGGCGCAAGGATGGCCCTCAGAAGCTGAAAAGCCCTCAGAAACCTGAGGCTAATCTCTTTGGTTCTCCTTTGACAGATGTAAGAGATTATTTGACAAAGAAAAGAAGTGCTAATCAGATAATCCATCTTATTACTGTGAACAGCTCATCATGACAACGCTCTCTGAATGTCGCTGCAGCTCACATGTAAGCAAGCAGTCGATATTCAGATGATTGATCTCAACCTCCCGATCAGCCAAGAGGCGTCGCTCCCACAGAAGGGGAGCCTTCTGTAACGCCCCGATCCTAAAGATACGGGGTCGTTATGGCGACGTATATACGCGAGAATAATACCCCATGTATATACGCTAAGCCTAAGTTAACCTGAACAAGTTATAATTCAGAACTATAATAATCCTAGAATCACTGCAACAATACATATACATGATAACAGATAGATAATGATAAGGATATGGCAGCTGAAAGCGATAAAAGATAGAATCATGGAATAACAGGAATAGAATGACAGGCTAAATGTGATATACAAGAATCAAGGAATAATAGCAGGAAAAGAAAATGCAAAAAATACCAGAATCAAAGGAAGAGGACCCAAGCTCCTTGCAAAGCGTACCGCCTCATCAAACACCTGCACATTAGAAACAATCGTCCAATAGCTGGACGTGCAAATCCAGGGTCGTCAGAATGCGACCATAATGAGTGTGTGTGTAAAGGGGAAACAGCTCGTGCAGAAGAAACCATGTGCATAGATAATAGTAAGAGCAACTATAAATAGAAAAGGCTAAATAACAAGATAAATAACTGAACAGTAATACACATGATAATAACATGAATAAAGGTAGAATATAACTGTCACAACAGTAAATAAACAATCAATGTCAAGGCGCGTAATCTATCACATGTCACTAGTCTGGTATCCAATTCTGGTCATAAATCTGGTCCTGGTTACAATAATGTGTCTATCATAGTGATTTATATGTACAATCAGGTGATTACGGTCAGTCACAAAGCATCAACAGTTTATTATTAATTATGTCAGCGAACACCAATTGTCACATATAATAGACGCATCCCATACTACGCCTACCACACATGCCAATCGATGCCCTTAAGTTATTGAAATTGATTGGTTGGAGACATTATCCATGCTTTAGGTGGTCCCGTACATACCCGGGACCACGGCCTCAGTTTCCTGGCGCTGAACCAGGCCGTACCGCTAGGTACTCAGTAACAGTAACAGTAATCTCACTGTGAAAACAGTGGAACAGTAACAGTACAGATGGGATGTCAGTCATCCCCCAGGAACCCTGCAGTGGAACCCTCAGTCGGCTGCGCAACCTGTATCCTAGGTCCACCCAAAATATAGACGCTGTCTCCTCCATCAATTTCCCCAATCCCAGTGTAAGTTGTTCAATTACTTTATTATTCATTCAATTCAGTTAAATCAGTCAATGTCCATGTTCTCTAGAATACTGGGACGATACGGTGACAGTAACAATAACAGTACAGTAACAGTAAATCAGTGATCGTATACACGGTGAACAATATCAGTAACAGTAACAGTAACAGTAACCGTATATACGATGAACAATAGGACTGTACCGTGGTTACGGTCAAACAATCATTTTCCAGTAACTTAAATAACATAGATTTATACAATAATGAATCCAGATACTGTTCAATAGACAGTCTAATCTAGAACGGTCAAAATCTCATATCCATCTGCACTAAACACAATAGCAACTAACCTATCAACCAACCGTCTCATAAGCTCTGAACACAGAAAATGGTCACCATCATCATAACTCAATCTCTGTCAATAGGTGTAATCAATAACTATGCATGTCCTCGAGATCAACAAGTCAAACACATACCCCAATCATATTAAATAGGAAACATCCTCAAACACATGTGATCTAGAATATCTACTCAACTACTTCAGTCATATCTGATATGTCCTCAAATACTCACTAATAAAGTCATTTCTAACTACTGATCATCATTCGATGTAAATATCATAATCCAGGTCAATCCAAAGTTACTACAATCAACTCATAATTCCCAACAGTCATATGATCATCAATTACCACTATACATCGAGCAATCTAATACAATAATTATATACCAATAATTATAGTCTAGTCCTCACACTCTACTATTCTACTCAGAACCATAAGTCTTCACAATCACCACTTTTATTAATATCAATCATTATATCCCAACAATTGGTAACATACTATACACATGCATCTAAGTTCTATTAGATCAAGTCATTACTACCAATGTCTATCTCTCGGGATCGTAGTCATCCATCAATAACCAATACATAATTTATGGGTGAAGTCTACAGTCCATAAGATGTCCATACATAGCAGTCAGACAGGCATTAGTCGACTATAGGTAAGAAGCAAGTCGACTAGATAAGAGTTAGTCGACTAACAAGTTAGGGTAAGTCGACTATAAAGGGTGCTAGTCGACTTGGTAGGATGGTAAGTCGACTAATTAGGGAAACAGAGAGTATCCAATCTCCAGGACAACCTACTAGTCGACTAGGGGCAAGGTGTAGTCGACTACTAAGACTATTAGTCGACTACTAAGGAGATCAAGTCGACTGACAGGGAATTAATAGAGAATAGAACTATCTCCTGGAAGCTAACTAGTCGACTAGGGGCTGGGATTAGTCGACTAACAGGGTTATTAGTCGACTAATCTAGGGCATTAGTCGACTAATATCTCTGCCTGGGCAAATAACAGAGACACATCAAGACCTATTCCCTGTTTCTATCATATGTACTCAAGCCCTCTCTTACATGCATATTAACCTACATAAATAAAATCACATAACACTTACGCACTACGCGCTAATTACACCACATACACAAACATATTTATGGGCACGTAATAGAATAGAAAGAGGAAGAGACACTCACATAGGGCATGTTGACGGATCCGGGACTGTCCTCGCCGTTGGAGGATGTCGTGTCGCTGTTGGGGCTGTTGGTGACCTGCTGTCGCGCTGCCTGGATCTGCTGCTCGCTGTTGGACCTGGGTGTGGGGACTCGGCTGCTGTTGCTTTCCTGTTGTCACCATGCTGTTGTTGTTGGGGGATCCGGCTGTGCACAGGGGGAAGGAGCAGCCATCAAGAAGGGGTGGTTGGTGAGGCCGGCCAGGGGCTGCTGTCGGGGAGGAGCTCCGGCGGCCTGGGACGCAGCAAGGGGCCATGCTGCGCTGCTAGTGGCGGCCTGGAGATGGTGGGCTGCTGCTGCGCTGGTGAGGGGCGCAGCCAAAGAGACTCGGCCTGGAGCTCTGTTGGATCCGGGGCTGGTCTGAGGCGGAAGTGGAGGCGCCCAAGAGGACTCGGCCAAGGAGTTGCTGCGCTGATGGACGCGCCAAGGAACTGGCACGCAGGGGGAAACTCGCTACAGATCTGATCTGTTGATCGGCCTGGATCTGATCCGTTGTGCTGCTGCTGTGCTGCCAGGAAAAAGGGGGGATTTCAGGTGGCGCTGGAGGTTTGCAGTGGAGGGGGGTTGCTCGGCCTGAGCGCGGGTGGAGGAGGAGGCCAAAGGGGATCCGGGGTGTGCGGCTTGCTGGTGCTTGCGCAAGGAGCAGGAGGAAGGCCTGGGGTGTGGTGCTGTTGTGTTGACGGCTGGAAGAAGAGGAGATAGATCTAGGTTAAGAATATGTTAGGGTTTAGGGAAAGAGATATTATATAGGATTACATAATGGGTTAGTGGATTTGGGTCTAGGCAAACGGTTAGGATCCAAATAAGTAAATAGGTATTGGGTATGTGTTATTGGGTTAACAAATAACGGGTTGGATGGGCAATGGATGAACGGGTATGCTAATGGGTAGGATCCAAACGGTTAAATAGGGATAGGGTGAGAAGCTAAACAAGAGACACCACCACCACCACCAAGATTAGTATTAACACTAATACGAATATCAAACTAAATAAACAATTAATAGTAACACAAATAAAATTAATAATAATAATTAGCAAAAGAAATGTCAATAATAAATAGTGGCAAACATAAAATTCAAATTACCATTTACTATCTGAAAATAATTTGCATACTCAACAATAATAATCAAGAGAGAAATAAATTAACTTGATTAATTAAAATAATCGGTAAATCAAAATAAATACTTGTGAAAAATTAAAATACAGTATTATTAGATTAGGGGTATTACACCTTCTCTGACATGGAGTACGCTGAAGTCACTGCAAATATGGCAAGTAAAAGTAGGGGAAAACAACGGCGGTTAGCTCTGACGAGTCTGATACGGAACCAGAAGAAGTGTACCGGCATACTCGCAATCGGACTGGTGCAGTAGCCCTGGTCGACTACAGTACCTAGCTCGGGGCATTGAAGTAAGTGAATCACACTCCGCCATTACGGAATCGCAGGCCTTGAACTCTTCTATAGAGAAGGAATCCTTTGCGTACATGACAAACACTCCTGAGGAGACAACTAGGCTTTTAGGACAACAAGCCTAGATCCAGAAGGAACAATTCGATATGATTCATGCCCAACAAGAATCTATCGATACCCTCAAGCATATGCTTGCACAATTGCTCGAGGACAGGAAGAAGTCAGATGGCAAAGCTTCTTCTAAAAGGTCTAAAGGCAAATGGAAGGAAGGGGAAAGCTCGTCCTCCGTACATATCGAGGAGAAGGGGCAATTCCGAGTCGGCTAAATCCTCATCTAAAGAGGAAGGCAATCCAGAGACTGGGGGTACTCATTCTAAAAGAATGAATCGATTAGAGTAGCGTCTGGAAGCCCTTACCAACCGGAAAGGCCTCCAAGAAGCAGGAGTGGTCCGGCCATATCCGGATGAGTGGGACCTTATTCTGTACCCTCCTAAGTTCAAGGCTCTGACCCTACAGGCTTTCGGTGGCAAAGGATCGCCGAACAAACACATTACTACTTTGAGTCTCAGACAGGAAATGTGGTAGATATGATGCCATCTTAGCGCGTTTGTTCATCAGCACTCTAAAAGGGCTTGCCTTTGAATGGTTCATGAAACTCCCAGAAGGCTCCATCAATAATTGGGGTGATTTGGAGAAGCTTTTCCTTATACGCTTCTTCAAAGATGACTCGAAGATTACAATGCCCACTCTCCTGGCGATGAAGCAACGAAAGGGAGAGTCAGTCAAAGCATTTGTGGAAAGATTTTGGAATATAGCACTCTGATGTCCTAGCGGTATGACCCAGGCCACCCTGGTGGAAACATACCGCCACAATTTGCAAACTTTGCTCTTAGCCTAGATAGGAGTTGCTGAAAGACGCACCTAGAAGCAGTTGGTCCAGCAAGGCGAACACGCTGAAGAAATTATCTCTCGAGTTAAGGCAGAAGAAAACAAGCCCAGACCCGAAAAGCCGATAAGGCGCATACTAGAAGTATCTTTTCAATCAAAAAGGAAAGATATATTGGTGACAGAGACGAAATCGCCCGTCAAACCTTAGCCGACCAGAGGAGGTGGTTCTTCATGTTAGCCACGCGCCAACAAGCAGTACACTTTCAAGGACGAACACGTCAATTCGTTGTTCAAGTTACTCAACAAGAGCAACAGATTGAAGCTTCTTGAAACTAGACATCGTGAGGAAGTCGGTAAGACTGACAATCCCAACTACTGCCTGTATCATAGGATGCTAAGGCATCCCACCAAGAGCTATTGTATCTTCAAAGATATTTTTCAAGCTCTGATTGATGGAGAAGTGCTAAAACTCCATCTAGAACAGAAGAAAGCGATGGCTAACATGACATTATTTTTTCAGTTTGGAAATCAGCCTCCAGCACCAACCGGAGTAGTTCCCATCTCGAAAGGGGAACTAAGGATGATCAATACAGACCCGCATCATCAGTAGGAGAAAGGTCTTATACCTGTCCCTATACCTCAGGGAGAAATCATGTGGGTTCATCCTGGCCTTGTCGAAAGCCAACAGTGGACTACTGTTACCAATAGAAAGTCTAAAGTGTTGGAACCTATTTCGATGAAGACGTTCGTGACGATCAAATTCATTTGGAGCTCTACACATGACGAATCAAGAGTCCGACATGATCAAGTTGTGCCAAAGAGGGTTGAGATGTTGTGGTTTGTAAAGAAAAATATAGCATGTAAAAGCCTTGATACAAACCAACACTTCAGTGTCCTGTAAGTCGACTTGATGTTCCAATATAGTCGACTAATAAACACTGTAGTCGACTTGATCCAAACCCAAGTCGACTAATCCTGTGTCCAGATATTAACCCAACTCTCTGTTTGATCAATTAGTCAACCGACAGTAAACCAAGTCGACTAATAGACTTTTCTAGTCGACTAATCAAAGTCCCCTAGTCGACTAATCCCTTGTCAAGTCGACTATCTTGTTAGTTGCAGTCGACTTGAGGTAGTTATCCAGAAACCTGTTCTGCCAACAGACATATACCAAGTCGACTACTTGCTAAACCTAGTCGACTAATAGTGGAAATTTTGCCTAGTCTAGTCGACTAACTCAGAACCCTAGTCGACTATAAGCAGTTTCTGACTGTTGGACAGTTTTCTTTATCTGATCCTTTTGGCAACGTTTTCCAACGTCTATATCATCTGAATTGGTCCTATAACTACCCTAACTAACCCTAGTCTACAGCTATAAATAGGGAAGTTATTCCTAAGGCCAAAGGTTAAGAAAAACAAGATTTTCATTCAGTTTTCCAAAGCCAAATTCCAGAAAACCTGAAAACTGATTTCCTAACTTCTGTTCTTCACCAAAAGACAATTCCATTAGTGAAGTTCTCTGAAGTTCATCTTTCCTATACTGTACCTTGTCCACATACACATTCAGTATCAAGGCTATAGGAAAAGAGTTGTAAATTCTCAAAGTGTTCATTTGTACACGGGAGGCTTCTTGGTTGAAGAGGCAAGTTGTACAAGGTGACCATTGTATACGGGAGGCTTCTTGGTTGAAGAAGTAGTTGTACAAAGGTAAAAGGTGTTCTCTTGGTGGAAGAGAAGGTGTACACATTTGGAGAAGGGGATTCGACAAGTGGTGTACATGTTGTATTGATTTTGGGTGGCAAGATCAAGGATAAAGGAAAATCTCAAGCGGGTGGCTTGGGGACTGGATGTAGGTCACAAGGACCGAACCAGGATAAATCTCTTTGTTTGCGTTTGTCAATTTCTGAGATTTGTTTTCCTTATTGCAAGTTTACTTATTTGCTTAACAATTAATCCTTCCTATCTAGTGTTTGTGTTGATTTGATTATAGATCCTACATTTGGTATAAGAGAGGGACCCAACAATTGGTATCAGAGCCCTGCATACCCTGAACCGGCGTACAAGCTCGGGTACAAGTCAACAACAAGGATGGCAACGGAGTTCTCATCATCCCAATTCAAGGAAGGACATTCTACACAGCGTCCACCGCTATTTGACGGAACCAACTACAACTATTGGAAGTGTAGAATGAAGATCTACTTGCAGTCAATCAACTACGACCTTTGGAACATCGTAGAAGCGACGTACACCAAGCCTACAACCAACTACAACGCTTGGAGTGAAGATCAAAAGAAGAATGCGAACCTTGACGCAAAAGCAATGAATGCTCTATTCTGTGCCCTTACCAAAGAAGAGTTCAACCGAGTATCAACAGCGACTTCTGCACATCAAATTTGGCATACTCTTCAGGTAACACATGAAGGCACTAATAAAGTTAAGGAGTCTAAAATTTCTGTTCTTGTCCACAGGTTTGAGTTATTCAAAATGGAGGAGAATGAAACCATATCCGAGATGGTTACAAGATTCACCGACATCACCAATACTCTTGCATCCCTTGGAAAGGACTACACCCAAGTCGAAAGAGTTCGAAAGATCCTTCGTGCACTTACACCAGAATGGGAGAAGAAGACAACCGCCATTGAAGAGGCAAATGATCTCTCAACTATGACATTAGAAAACCTAATCGGTAATCTAATGGCATACGAAGTGCAGTTAGAAGAAAGGAAGAAGGACCAAGAACGACAACACCGTTCAAAGAAGAAAGAACTCGCCTTCCATGCATCTTCCGACACGGACAATGATGACGAAGAGGAGATGACAATGCTTTCAAAGAAGTTCAGAAAATTTCTTAAGAAAGGTAAATTTAAATGTTTCAATTGTGATAAACCAGGACATATGAAGATGGACTGTCCTTTGCTCAAGAAGAAAGAAAAGTACAAGAGTAAGAAGTTCAGAAAGAAGAAGAACTACGAAGCATCTTCAGAACATAGTGATTCCTCATCTTCCGATGAAGAAGAATCCACTGAACATGTTAACTTATGTTACATGGCCATAGAAGATGAAGAGGTATCATTTTCTGAACTATCTGATGCATTTAATGAATTATTTCTTGATCTGAAAAATGAAAAACTGAAAAACAGATTTTTGTTAAAAGAAAATGAGAAACTTTTACAAGAAAATTATGTTTATGCATTACAATGTTCTTCTATAAATTCTCAACAAGATGAAACTGAAAATGTCATATCATCTTTGAAAACTGAAAATGAGAAGTTTATAAAAGAAAACATTTTTCTGAAAAAGGAAACTAAGTCTTTGAATGAAAGGATTTCTCTATTGGATAAAGACATGTTAGTTTTCAAAAAGAAATATGAAGATCTTATGCAAAATGTGACTAAGTTTAATAAAGGAAAAGAAAATTTGAATGCTGTATTATCTTTTCAAAAATTGTCACATGATAATCATGGTATTGGATATATTGCAAAATCTTCATGTTATAATCCATATAGTTCTTGTGTTAAAAGAAAGACTAAGAAAAGTAAGTTTATATGGATTCTAAAGAATTTAAATATTTATGATTAAAATACATATATTGCTTCATACATGCATGATATATGTGATTCTTGCAATTATGTATATACTAATAGGTGGAAACCAAATTCTAAATGGATTTGGAGTCCTAAAGGTTAGATATGATCTTTTATATTTAGTACCAACTAACGTTTATTTTGCAGGTACCATATAAAAGTTATTATATATATATGTACTAATATATTTGTTGCAGGGGGAGAACAAAATATTTTATATCTGTTATAACCCATTTTTGCAGGGGGAGGAAAAGATAACATATTTTTTACAGGGGGAGGACATGCACACACAAAGCGTCGTCATCAAAAATGGGGAGAATGTTGGAACCTATTTCGATGAAGACGTTCGTGACGATCAAATTCATTTGAAGCTCTACACATGACGAATCAAGAGTCCGACATAATCAAGTTGTGTCAAAGAGGGTTGAGATGTTGTGTTTTGTAAAGAAAAATATAGCATGTAAAAGCCTTGATACAAACCAACACTTCAGTGTCCTGTTAGTCGACTTGATGTTCCAATACAGTCGACTAATAAACACTGTAGTCGACTTGATCCAAACCCAAGTCGACTAATCCTGTGTCCAGATATTGACCCAACTCTCTGTTTGATCAATTAGTCGACCGACAGTAAACCAAGTCGACTAATAGACTTTTCTAGTCGACTAATCAATGTCCCCTAGTCGATTAATCCCTTGTCAAGTCGACTATCTTGTTAGTTGCAGTCGACTTGAGGTAGTTATCCAGAAACCTGTTCTGCCAACAGACATATACCTAGTCGACTACTTGCTAAACCTAGTCGACTAATAGTGGAAATTTTGCCTAGTCTAGTCGACTAACTCAGAACCCTAGTCGACTATAAGCAGTTTCTGACTGTTGGACAGTTTTCTTTATCTGATCCTTTTGGCAATGTTTTCCAACGTCTATATCATCTGAATTGGTCCTATAACTACCCTAACTAACCCTAGTCTACAGCTATAAATAGGGAAGTTATTCCTAAGGCCAAAGGTTAAGAAAAACAAGATTTTCATTCAGTTTTCCAAAGCCAAATTCCAGAAAACCTGAAAACTGATTTCCTAACTTCTGTTCTTCACCAAAAGACAATTCCATTAGTGAAGTTCTCTGAAGTTCATCTTTCCTATACTGTACCTTGTCCACATACACATTCAGTATCAAGGCTATAGGAAAAGAGTTGTAAATTCTCAAAGTGTTCATTTGTACACGGGAGGCTTCTTGGTTGAAGAGGCAAGTTGTAAAAGGTGACCATTGTACACGGGAGGCTTCTTGGTTGAAGAAGTAGTTGTACAAAGGTAAAAGGTGTTCTCTTGGTGGAAGAGAAGGTGTACACATTTGGAGAAGGGGATTCGACAAGTGGTGTACATGTTGTATTGATTTTGGGTGGCAAGATCAAGGATAAAGGAAAATCTCAAGCGGGTGGCTTGGGGACTGGATGTAGGTCACAAGGACTGAACCAGGATAAATCTCTTTGTTTGCGTTTGTCAATTTCTGAGATTTGTTTTCCTTATTGCAAGTTTACTTATTTGCTTAACAATTAATCCTTCCTATCTAGTGTTTGTGTTGATTTGATTATAGATCCTACATTTGGTATAAGAGAGGGACCCAACAATTGGTATCAGAGCCCTGCATACCCTGAACCGGCGTACAAGCTCGGGTACAAGTCAACAACAAGGATGGCAACGGAGTTCTCATCATCCCAATTCAAGGAAGGACATTCTACACAGCGTCCACCGCTATTTGACGGAACCAACTACAACTATTGAAAGTGTAGAATGAAGATCTACTTGCAGTCAATCAACTACGACCTTTGGAACATCGTAGAAGAGACGTACACCAAGCCTACAACCAACTACAACGCTTGGAGTGAAGATCAAAAGAAGAATGCAAACCTTGACGCAAAAGCAATGAATGCTCTATTCTGTGCCCTTACCAAAGAAGAGTTCAACCGAGTGTCAACAGCGACTTCTGCACATCAAATTTGGCATACTCTTCAGGTAACACATGAAGGCACTAATAAAGTTAAGGAGTCTAAAATTTCTGTTCTTGTCCACAGGTTTGAGTTATTCAAAATGGAGGAGAATGAAACCATATCCGAGATGGTTACAAGATTCACCGACATCACCAATACTCTTGCATCCCTTGGAAAGGACTACACCCAAGTCGAAAGAGTTCGAAAGATCCTTCGTGCACTTACACCAGAATGGGAGAAGAAGACAACCGCCATTGAAGAGGCGAATGATCTCTCAACTATGACATTAGAAAACCTAATCAGTAATCTAATGGCATACGAAGTGCAGTTAGAAGAAAGGAAGAAGGACCAAGAACGACAACACCGTTCAAAGAAGAAAGAACTCGCCTTCCATGCATCTTCCGACACGGACAATGATGACGAAGAAGAGATGACAATGCTTTCAAAGAAGTTCAGAAAATTTCTTAAGAAAGGTAAATTTAAATGTTTCAATTGTGATAAACCAGGACATATGAAGATGGACTGTCCTTTGCTCAAGAAGAAAGAAAAGTACAAGAGTAAGAAGTTCAGAAAGAAGAAGAACTACGAAGCATCTTCAGAACATAGTGATTCCTCATCTTCCGATGAAGAAGAATCCACTGAACATGTTAACTTATGTTACATGGCCATAGAAGATGAAGAGGTATCATTTCTGAACTATCTGATGCATTTAATGAATTATTTCTTGATCTGAAAAATGAAAAACTGAAAAACAGATTTTTGTTAAAAGAAAATGAGAAACTTTTACAGGAAAATTATGTTTATGCATTACAATGTTCTTCTATAAATTCTCAACAAGATGAAACTGAAAATGTCATATCATCTTTGAAAACTAAAAATGAGAAGTTTATAAAAGAAAACATTTTTCTGAAAAGGAAACTAAGTCTTTGAATGAAAGGATTTCTCTATTGGATAAAGACATGTTAGTTTTCAAAAAGAAATATGAAGATCTTATGCAAAATGTGACTAAGTTTAATAAAGGAAAAGAAAATTTGAATGCTGTATTATCTTTTCAAAAATTGTCACATGATAATCATGGTATTGGATATATTGCAAAATCTTCATGTTATAATCCATATAGTTCTTGTGTTAAAAGAAAGACTAAGAAAAGTAAGTTTATATGGATTCCAAAGAATTTAAATATTTATGATTAAAATACATATATTGCTTCATACATGCATGATATATGTGATTCTTGCAATTATGTATATACTAATAGGTGGAAACCAAATTCTAAACGGATTTGGAGTCCTAAAGGTTAGATATGATCTTTTATATTTAGTACCAACTAACGTTTATTTTGCAGGTACCATATAAAAGTTATTATATATATATGTACTAATATATTTGTTGCAGGGGGAGAACAAAATATTTTTATATCTGTTATAACCCATTTCTGCAGGGGGAGGAAAAGATAACATATTTTTTACAGGGGGAGGACATGCACACACAAAGCGTCGTCATCAAAAATGGGGAGAATGTTGGAACCTATTTCGATGAAGACGTTCGTGACGATCAAATTCATTTGAAGCTCTACACATGACGAATCAAGAGTCCGACATAATCAAGTTGTGTCAAAGAGGGTTGAGATGTTGTGGTTTGTAAAGAAAAATATAGCATGTAAAAGCCTTGATACAAACCAACACTTCAGTGTCCTGTTAGTCGACTTGATGTTCCAATATAGTCGACTAATAAACACTGTAGTCGACTTGATCCAAACCCAAGTCGACTAATCCTGTGTCCAGATATTGACCCAACTCTCTGTTTGATCAATTAGTCGACCGACAGTAAACCAAGTCGACTAATAGACTTTTCTAGTCGACTAATCAATGTCCCCTAGTCGACTAATCCCTTGTCAAGTCGACTATCTTGTTAGTTGCAGTCGACTTGAGGTAGTTATCCAGAAACCTGTTCTGCCAACAGACATATACCTAGTCGACTACTTGCTAAACCTAGTCGACTAATAGTGGAAATTTTGCCTAGTTTAGTCGACTAACTCAGAACCCTAGTCGACTATAAGCAGTTTCTGACTGTTGGACAGTTTTCTTTATCTGATCCTTTGGCAACGTTTTCCAACGTCTATATCATCTGAATTGGTCCTATAACTACCCTAACTAACCCTAGTCTACAGCTATAAATAGGGAAGTTATTCCTAAGGCCAAAGGTTAAGAAAAACAAGATTTTCATTCAGTTTTCCAAAGCCAAATTCCAGAAAACCTGAAAACTGATTTCCTAACTTCTGTTCTTCACCAAAAGACAATTCCATTAGTGAAGTTCTCTGAAGTTCATCTTTCCTATACTGTACCTTGTCCACATACACATTCAGTATCAAGGCTATAGGAAAAGAGTTGTAAATTCTCAAAGTGTTCATTTGTACACGGGAGGCTTCTTGGTTGAAGAGGCAAGTTGTACAAGGTGACCATTGTACACGGGAGGCTAAAGGCAAAGCAAAAGTTTCGTCCTGCAATGTGGTGTGCGCTTTATCCCGGGAAGCAGAAACCGATGTTCCTCACTAACTGATTCGGAGAAGGAAACAATCATCCTTGTCGCAGAGCTCAATGAACCGCTCGTGGCAGAAACTCATTCGGGTCAGTCGTATTTAAAAAAGTACGATGAGATGGTGGCGAGTCCTCCTAAACCCATCCATGAGACAACAAAGCCGTCTGCGAGGTAACCTGTGGAGAAGCAAAAAGAGCTTCGATACTCCAAAGCTCTCCCGAAAAACAAAGCAGAAGGGACTTCAGCACCTTACCGCTTTGATGTCTTGGCTCAACTGGCTAACATCCCGGCCAGAATCACTCTTTACGAGCTCCTGAGATAGTCAATGTCAGCAAGAGAAGCTCTGAGAGAAGCCCTAGCCGATGCTTAGGTTTTCATGGCCCAGGTCCCGGTTGGACAACAGGAGGAAAATAAACAGGACTGCCTCCACGCCTCTCACAATGCCCCTTGCATCACCTTCACGCCAGATGACATGCAGGTCAAGGGAAAATATAATAGGCCCCTGTACTTCACAGGGTACGTTGGATCATCTGAAGTGAGCCGCATTCAGGTAGATCCAGGATCCGCGTTGAGTATTATACCTCGCCGGGTCATGCAGTACTTAGGGATCCCGACTTACCTATTGAGTGCCACCCAAACTACTTATATATGGTTTTAACGCCAACAGCACGTGCCCAATTGGGGAAGATCAAGCTCAAATGTCAGATTGGGACTTAAAATCTGAAGTGACGTGCTATGTGATTGATGCTGACACTTCGTACAATTTGCTGCTCGAAGACCATGAATTTATCGTAACTCCATCATCCCCTTCACTCTCCATCAAGTCATGAAATATGTCGACGGAAGTGGGAAAGTCCGAACGTTGATTGTCGAAAGCATTCGTTCAAGGGAGTAGAGAACTATTTCACAGACTCCCTCCTGTACTAGGACTCTTTGGAGACGAACGAGAATCCACAGCTAGAGGAACCATACTCTAGTAATGAGGCTGACACTGAACCATAGGCAGAAGAAGAATATCTTTGGGAGCTGATTAGTTTCTAAAACTGTATATTTCATACCACATCTTCACATTTATTTAACATTAAATTCTGCTAATAACACCTCTCTTGCATATTTCTAGGTCCATGATGTGCAATGAAGAAGACCCTAATTACCATTTAATGGGTGATTAAAGTCCTATAATATAGCCATTGACCTTAGGGAGGAGATTTTGTCAGCCAAGGGCATCAAATCAACAAACCAGAAGATTCGACCGATAGGGGACAGACGAGACAGCGTGCAGCAGCAGGCGCCGTGCGCACAACCCTAGAAGTACCGCGTTTTCTCGGCCGTATGGGCGGGCCGCGCCCGTACTCTGGTCCAGGGTTTGCCCCATGGCCCTACTTTTCCCTGGTGCCTATAAATATCCTCCTGGGGTTCTTCAGATGGATATATGAAGAGTAGTGTAGTTTTTTCCATGTTATACTTTAGGGTAGTTTAGTTGAGGTTAGTTCTTCTTCTTTCTTTGTATTTTCATTTCTTATAAATCTTGTAATAGGAGAGAGAGTGGTATATGGTTAGAAAGCAAGAGTTCTTGTAATAGAAGGTGACAATTTATGAAAGGTTCTCTTTTTACCTCTCTTATTTTATTCTCTCAACTCTTTTTACATGTTTAGCTAATTTTCTCTCATGGCAACTAACTACTAACCACTAACTTGCTAACTTCTTATTTGATAATCCGCATGAATCTAATAGCCTCTACTTGGCCTTGCTCTTGCAAGAGCCATTGATGGCTCATGATGATGGATCTAACGCTGCAACTTCTAACTCTCTAACAAGCTAACATTACTTTACTCCATGCTTGCTTTTAGTTTTGATAGTTTAAATGTAGCTTGCACTTGTTTTATTGAGTTGGGATGTGATGAGTTACATATGGGTCATACTTTTGAAACGCTCTTGAACCAAGGACTAGTGATTGCCAAGGATACATGTGAGGCAACTATCACTAAGAGGTTAGCATGTTGGTGGAGTCATTAGTAGTTAGTAGCCATGGGTTTTCTTTCCTTTTCACTTTATTTTAGAAATATTCCAAAAACACAAACATTTTATCTTCTATGTTCTCACTTCTTTGTGTTTCACCATACTTTTCTTTTCATTCTTTGTTTTCCTTTCTTTCATTCTTTCAAATATTGAAGAACTTTTAACACACACGTGAATCAATCGGTAAAGCTTCTATCACCTCCCGTCCTTGTGGATTCGACTCGTTTTAGCCTCTATGCTATAACGAAAGTATCGAGGAAGCCAAAGCGTGCACACACTTTAAATATCAATTTCAAAACATAAACTTTTGTGCGCGGTTTTCCCACGATCAAATTTTGGCGCCATTGCTGGGATAGAAACAGTTTGATTTCATGTTTTTGTTAACTTTTCTTTTTTGTTTTTTGGTGTGCAGGTCAAATTTTTTAGCATTGCAGAAGTCCATACTTGCTCTTGTGTGGTTGGGTAAATTCTTGTATATTCTTTTATTTGCTGCTAATTTTTGTTTATATTACCTGTGCACAGTAATAATTCTAAGAACTTAAATATGGTAATTGGATGTTCTAAAACGGTTAAGACATTTGCATATGGCCACGTGTTAATTTCAATTCTAATATACTGTTTTTGTTCTTTTGTTGTTGTGATATTGATAGGAGGTGTACATATGGTATTGCATATAGTATAGGACAAACACCTGGGTGATTTACTCTCTTTGTGTGTTCATTCTTATCTAATTTGTACACTTGCACAAATTGAACGTAAGGGCAAAACCCAATACAATATAAGGTGGGGAAGTCATTACCCTCCCTTAGCCAAAAAAATCACCTCCCCACGCACACAACCCAAGCCTAAATAAAACTTACTAGACGTTAGCCTCTACGGACATCTCGGACTCATTTAAGAGATTGACCTAAGGGGGGAGTGTTAGAAGTTGGCTCTTGTCAAATCGGTGTCAAAGGTTCGGGATTGAGAGGTGAAACCTCGAAGAATAATGATTTGACATAAATAGGCCCGTTGCTCCGGCACGGATACCTTCCACTAATCTTGCCCCTACCTCGCCGATTAACTCATGGTCAGATTCTGACAATATACCTCCGTGGACAGTCTAACCAGTTAGGAGTCATCTAGGTCTATGTCAACCCTAGCATAGGCTTATTTTTCTTTTGTTTGTTTGTTGTTTGTTTATTTTCTATTTTTGTATATTGTGAAATTGATTTTAACAACAATAATTCTTTTAATCATAATATAAATCCATATTTCACCTCAATCTCATTTGACTCGGATAATTCTGACCTAGCTGTGCATAACATGAACAAACCATATATGTCGAATTGGTTTTATCTGACTCAATTTGACCCATATCCCCAATCCTATGACTATATTTTCAAAATAATTCAACTCTTCACAGAGTCAATGGGGATTCACTTACCTGAGTCAAATTTTCAACCATCTTGTCTACAATTTTTACAATATTCATTCCCCAATTCTGATTCATATACTCCTTTTTCTGAACCACCAATTAAAGAAAAATCATCATTGCAAAGGAGTTTGGAAGAAGTGATAGAGGCCCAGAAACAATTTGAAAAAAATGGTAGCCTCATTATATCCACAAAATTTTCAAAATTCATGTAGTTCTTTTCCTGAATGACTCAAAAGAAAATCATTATGGGAAAAAATTATGAAATTCGTGTAAGAGACTGAGCGCATAATGCAAAATACGATGACTTCCCATGCCCACCAAATGTTCATACGACTCACAAATCATGTGATTTTGAACATCCTGTTTAAATTTTCTCATACCAACCTGAACTTAACCAACATCAACCTCTTGATAGTTTGGTAAGTTATCTGTTTCCTAAAATTAAACTTAAAGATGAATGTGAACCTGAGCGTCAAGTTAGCGATTCGAGTCCATTCATTGAATCAATATCGACTCTGTAGTGTTATCTGAACTAAGTGACGTTCTTGAGTCAGTTTGATTCTCATACTTCTGAACTTGAATCGATCATTTCACCTATTCACATTCCTTCCGTGGACAAAAATTAAGATTCAATTTCATTACATCTATTTGAACTTGCTCAAAATTTTGAGAACCACCTTGACATTTGGCAAGTTATCCTTTTCCAAAATTGAACTTGAACTTAAAAGTGATCCTGAACCTCAAGTTGGTAATTCAATTTCACTTTTTGATTCAATAATGACTTCGGTATCTTTACTAGAATTTTTTCTTTCAGAGTCAAATGAATCCTGTACCATTACCCGTGAAATAAAATCACCAATATCTTATGATCACACTTCATTGATGGGGAAAGTGTGGTGAACATTAATTCTTTGGTTTAGACCCCATTTTTGAACCAATATCGACTCCTCCTTTTGAATCTCGACTTGATCTGAGTCAAATTTCGAGTCGGTATCGATTTTTATTCATGTTCCATTTGAGTCCAAATCAATCATCTCACAAAATCACACTTTATTGTCGGACAAGAATGTTAAAGGAAATGACTCAATAATTATTTTTGAAAATTGAAAATTGGATGGGGGTAATTTTTTTAATAAGACCATTCACTCAATCATTCTTTTATTGGGTCATATAGAGAGGTCATTGTGGGCCTTCAAGATCACATATCTTAATTGGATAGTAACGCTTGGCCCATCAGACCACCACCGGAGCCACCACCATGAGGTAATTTTCCTTCCTTTCCCATTGTTTCATGTATATACACATTCACGATGTATTGAGGACAATGAATGAGATAAGTGTGGGGGAGGGTTACTAACATAACTAATTTACATTTTCGTTCATTTACACTTCTTTTTAATATAAAAAACATTATGGAAACTCTTTTTTGTCTCTTTTACAGAACTTTTTGAAACAAGATAAATAGTTTTGATTTATTTAAGAAAATTAAGATTATCTTAGGAATTAGGAAGACCTAAAATTATGAAATTTTAAACTGAGTTAAAATAATAGATCTTGTTTAAATATTAGGATAAGGAAGTAAGATTGGAAAGATAATTTGATCTTGGATTTT